>VDFB02105840.1:0-24172 GCA_007258455.2 Sequoia sempervirens
ACTCATTAGACATCCATAATGGCTCACCTCTTATTTGTTTGGAATCTTGTGCCATATTTTAACAATGATGAAATGCTATCTACTTTGTGGAATAATAAAAATACTCACACTACATATGTCTTTTAAGCATGTTTGGTCACTTATCCATCAAGGATTTAATGCAACTCTTATGTAGGCATGTCCTTCAAGATGAATTGGCTTTTTACTCAACTAGAAGTGGTACACTTTAATAAAAAACTTTCAATTTTATGGGTTGATTGTGTGCCAATAAGTCTAATTGGTTGATACCTACATTGTTTGGGGTGATCGATTGAATAATAAACTTCATGCTAGTCAAAACTATAAATCACTAGGAATTTATGTGTGAGAAGCTCCATTTAAAAGATTAATACCATCAAATATATTGGAAAATTTATTACCTAGCTTCCCAATTGTATGAATTGTTTCCTCTAGCATTACATTATGGTTTTAAATGATTAAAATAATTGTAATGATTATGAAGAGAAAACTCAATATTTATTTAGATGTGGATACCTTTTTTTTCCTCAACTTAAGTTGTGGCTTGTGATAAACTCCTATTTCAAGACAACCTCCTATTAGTAATGCCATACATGCCTAATGATAAATCCATATGAAGGGATGGCATCCCTTGTGAACTCTATGAACTTATTTGGGATATCACCAACCTTCACTTCAAAAAAGTTTTCCCTAAATCATTTAGTGTTAGTTATTAAGGATTTATCATTAACATATTAGGAAATATCAAATATATATCTAAATTTTAGGACCATGAATTAATTTGTAACTCTACTTTCATAAATTTTCTTTTAAATATGCTCTAATTTCATTACTAGATATCTTTATCTACAAATTAGTCACTTCCTCTTGTTGGTTGTCATTTTGGAGAAAAATGGTTTTTATGTAGAGTGGATATATCTTAGATAGTGGCATTGCTAAAAAAATATAACCAAAAGGTGCTTTAAATATCTAAATTGATTGGGGAAAGCCCACGAGAGAAAAAGGTAGTCTTTCAAATTATCCATGTTGAATGATATGGTTCTTAGTTTAAATACTTTTTACCTAGTTCCAGTACCTATTAGGAATGCTTCTACCGTCCTTATAGTTAGTGATTTTCACTTTTTAGTAATTTAGTCTTTTTTTGGTATATTTAGTAAGGTTTTCCTCTTGTTCTATTGATATATGTTTTTAATATTAAAGGACTTCATTATCTTATTTCCAATGGCTTCTCAATTTGATAAGTTAAAGATATCTCCCTCCATACAAAAAGTCCTTATAATTGGTCAATGGTCATTTTTCCTATCATTTGTTCCTCAAATTACTTTAGGATGAGGATAATATTAAGAAAAATGTTTAACTTCTTGACATATTTTCTTAAGCTTCTAGTTCAAGTATTCAATGTATTAAAATACAAACTTCTAGCATAGAAGAATTTTGGTTGGTAACATATTAATTATAGGGATATTTTAATTTATTTAAGAATATTGTTTACTTTATGTGTTTCTAGTCTATGTTGTATAAATCAAGCATTGATAGATAAAAAATTATGGCATGATAGATCACCAATCTACATACATTATATTTTAATTAGTAATATAAATACTATCCATTAAGAAGAAATATTAATTATTGAATATAAAAAAATTAATCCTTTCAAAAACTTTTTTTATTTATATCAAAGACACTAATTATGAATAAAATCAAAAAATAAAAAATAAAATAAAATCAAAACAGAATACAAATATACATTAAATTCTAATTTTAATGTTTGGTCCAAGAAAAATGAGTCCGGAAGACCAGGAAAGTCCTTTCGCCTCATCTTGAATTGCGACCTCTTCAACACGCCATAGTTTTACTTTGAATATCACCATTCTGAGCAAATTTCAATATTGACCTATTAATACGCTTGCATGTCCGTCATTCTTGATCTTCGCTCTGTATCACCCAAGAAAAGTACGTCTCGTTTGAGCTACACTTCTTAAAATAAAAGCTTCTTTGAATTGCTGCTTTTACTTTGAATATCACCCTTCTCCAGGGAATTTCAATTTTGACCTATTCATACGCTTCCACTCCGTCGTATATCTCTATATATATGATTTTCTTTCTTTATGCGTAGCCATTCTCGATCTTTGCTCTGTATCACTTAAGATATTCACCTTGCTTTTCTTCCTTTATTCGTAAACCGATCACATTACTTTACATTAGATAAGCTTTGACAGTTAGTATGGCGAGATCAGTGCTTTTGAAAATTATGGTACATTCTTTGGTACTTCAAGTGTTTTTCTCTGGCCGTCTCGCCGATCTCAGGAAAAAGAATACAAAATGCGGTGCATTAAACAAATCAATTGATAATCTGCTTGAAATTGTTGAGATGTTGGCGTCATGTACTAACTGTTCAGGCAACATTCCAGATCCTAATTGCTGCAAACGATAAAACCCGGCTGCATGGAGCTTTTGTGAATCCAATTACCAAATTATGATTTTCTGCCATGGAAACTCTGGACACTTTTACATAATTTTCATCTTTTCTGATCCGCGGTGACAGGGAGAAATATAATCAATTTCCTTCTGGTGGTCATTGACACATTTCAAAACCAAGAACGCTTTCATCCATCGGGCTTGCGTAATATTTAATTATTTTCTCGTCATCAAGAATATGCATATTCGGTTAATCAAATTTTTAAATCTTAAATCTCGTGCATTAAAGATTTGTGGACTTTTGCTAAAATTTGGAAAGGGGTAATCCATATAATATGTAAAAGTTCACGAGATTAGTAAAGAGAGCGTTCTCTGCATCAAGCCCTTCACCATTTTTCTTTTCTTTTTTTCTTAACCGTCAAAGAAAGAGAATCTAAAATGGGAGAACTACACATCAGGGAGAACACTACATGGTAGTTATTATTGACTTTTAGAAATGGTCTCAGATAGTTGCTTATTCTTATTCAAATGATAAAGTTTTTGAGCTGATATTTAAACATTTAATAATTGAATTGATATTATCACAACATAATCTAAATCATAGGTCTCTCCAAGTTCCATCTGTGAAATTTGAAATTCAGCAAACTTCAAAGTAGTCTTTGAAATTCATTCCGGTTCGCCCTATTATTTGTACGGATAAGGGCTGGTCATCTTTTATAAAATATATTTTGAAATGATGTTTTGTTTTAACAATTCAGTTGGGCGAGACATGAATGGATTTGTTTGTTGTTTCGAAGAAGGGGAGCTGCAAATGAGGACATAACAACTCCAATCCTCGATCCTTTCCCACCCATGGCTAATGGGGAGCTGAGTGAGAGGTAAAGAAATACTGTTTTCTATGGATCAAAAGATTATTGCCGTCTCTCGCGCTTGTTCGTCATCGCCTCCTGCCACTATTCATTTTCTAGGGTTTCCCATTCGGCATACACTCAAGAATCTAATGAAATGCTCCTAGGAGCGAGCTATATATACAGTCCCTCCTCCGGCATTTCTGTCAATCGACAGTCTGATCTAGCTGCTCAGGCTTCTTTCGACTCACTACCATCCCCTCTAATATTTCTTCCTGGAGCGATCATAGCACCAGGAGGGTTCGATGGCTCCATATCTCCTTTCATTGGTAATGTCAAAGTCAAGCTGGAAGAGATTAGCTATGGTTGGATGAGTAGGTGTCGTCAAAGCCTCCTCATTAGCAGGAGCAGCCCATGTTGAGGTCTTATGGAAGTGTATGATCGGCATAGATGATGAGGTCTATATTGTATTTGAAGTATGTGTCTGGAATAAACTAGATAAGAAACATACTTGCAAGTTGTATGAATTTATTATTTTACTTTTTTAATTCAAATTTATATAAGACAAATTTATTCACATTTAAAAAAAATCTCCTTCCTAAATTTTATCCAAATTTTATTATTTGGATAACATAAACACAAACTCAACCGGAACCTTATTACAAACTCGAACTGGAGCTGTGAAACGTAGCAGTGAAGACTGGAAGAGAATAGTTTATATTGCTCTTTTAACAGTGCAGATTATACAGATAAAAGTTAATTAAAAGCATCTCTCAGTTTTTTTAGAAGAAGAAAATGATTGTTTTTTTTTACTCTAATATCAATTACAGTACATATGAGTCTGAACGTTGGGTTTCCCATACGCTGCCCTGTTTTATTGTTTGCAGCAGTTAGAATTTGGAATATAGCTTGCGCAGTTGGTACATGATGGTAACCTCTCCACAACTTGGAACAGATAACTAGTTGCTTTGTTGTAGCTAATATCTGCATTTGTATTTACATTAGTCTTAAGGTTGTATCGGGCAGAAACTTGCAGGGAAAATATAATGGCTAGAAGAAGAAGCACTGTCATGGTTCTCATAAACATTGATCTGGCCATATTTGCTGCTGGAGAGGGCCCTTAGAAATGGAAGTAGTTCACGTTGAATAACTCGGCACAAGCAAAAGCTGGGTGGTTGATAGAAGGGGAAATGCAATGTATTTTGGAGAGATCGAATGAAGATGAATATATTTCATATAGAAATTAGAGAATATATAATGCAGTATATTGATAGTGGGAAGTCACGGATAGACAACGCTCCGAATAGTTGACTATTGTAATTCGTAAAAGGACCCATTCAAAATTTTGAACTCACACAATGGCGTGTTAGACACTCAACAAGCAAGTCAAAAGGATTTATAATATATGTATAAAATCTTGTTGAAATGGTCATAAACTTTAAAAGGTAAGAAGTTACCTAATTGATAAATATGTTGCAAGTCAAAAGGATTTTGTTGTTATATTATTAGGGTATTAAGGTGTATGCGTTTTATTTAAGTATCATTTAATTTAGTGATCAAATAGTCGATAGCAATTGTACACCTCATTCAAATCAAAAGATGGTAAATATTTTCCCTATTTTTATTGGTCAAAATATAATTTTTGACTGCTAAACTGGATTATTTTTAAGCATGGTCAATGGAAAATGTGTGGCCAAATTTTTGGTTTACCTTTGATTTGTTATTTTCTATTAATCCATGTTATTTTCTTTTTTAAGAGGATGTAATGTTTTGAAATGACAAGCTTTATTTAGCTCATTCACATAGGATCTATGTGGAAATAGACCTATCTCAATATTTAAATGAAACTATGCTATGCGCATCCATAGCATGCACCATCTTCCCATCTTCTATATATTAGTAAATTGTAAATACATGTTTTAAGTATCAATCGTCTAAATATAAATCAAAGATTGTTTTATCACCACTTACAAACCTAAACTAGCCTTCAAGCTAGTGTATGAACCATTTAGGTATGTAGAAATATTTCGATTAATGTTGTCATCCAAAAGGTGGCTATAATGGGCTCAATAAAAGACCTAAGTTCAACAATGTGGACAATCATAACGACTTGTCTTCTAAAGTCTCAACTATAGTAGCTCATTTTCATCATAACACTAGAAAAAAGCACAAGTAAATATTGTTTATGCTATCAACTCCCTCTTACTCTCCTAATGAACCTTCTAAAGCAGTTAGTAGTCCTTGTTATTCCAGAACACCAATCCTTGTGAGTTCTTTATTCCATGCAAATTTGACAGTTCAAATTAATTCTACACTAAAGGAAATTAGACACTCATATAGACCTCTTGACAAGGTTGAAGAAGGTAATTTATTCATAAAAATGACACATGTACTTTGAGATTTCTCTCATAAAACTTATAATTGGTTTATGTAAAATATTTTCTTTGTATTGTAGTGGTTGGGTTCCTAGGAAATGTCACTACACTTTTTCTTCATGAAATACAAACCTCTCAAATTTATAATTGGTTTATGTGAAATAGTTGCATCTCCTTGCAGTGGTTTGGTTCCTAGGAAATTTCACTACACTTTATCTTCACTAAGTACATCCCTTGGAATGTTCTAGGGATAAAATATACCTACATGGTACAAATTCACTATACAGGATATTTTATAGATATTTAGTCTTCTAGGTAGTCTTTGTCTTTAGGAGATCAAACTTACCAATTTTCCTCTATCAACTATGTCTCATGTCATGTGGATAGGTATTATTTTATTTAACATCAATCCTAACCAACAATAGATATGTGTGGAAAAGTTACACATGGCCATGACTCATACACTAGGGTGTTATTGGCACTTTTCAAAATCAATTTATTAAATCTCCCAACATTGTTATCAATTGTGTGATTCAATTAAAATGCCTTTCCTTTCACCATGCCTTGCAAATGAGTTGTTTAAATCCTACTAGTTCTTTAGTTATTATTTCGATATGGCTAATCTGGTCTTTGAATAGTCGTTCACATTTTCATTAGGAAACTTCTAAAAACTAAATTTGATAAATGAAATTTCTTTCTAAACACATTAATCGCTCATTAGACATCCATAATGGCTCACCTCTTATTTGTTTGGAATCTTATTTTCCTGTTATGTAGTAGAATACTATCTACTTTGTTAACAAATTTAGACATCCATAATGGCTCACCTCTTATTTGTTTGGAATCTTGTGCCATATTTTAACAATGATGAAATGCTATCTACTTTGTGGAATAATAAAAATACTCACACTACATATGTCTTTTAAGTATGTTTGGTCACTTATCCATCAAGGATTTAATGCAAATCTTATGTAGGCATGTCATTCAAGATGAATTGGCTTTTTACTCAACTAGAAGTGGTACACTTTAATAAAAACTTTCAATTTTACGGGGTGATTGTGTGCCAATAAGTCTAATTGGTTCATACCTACATTGTTTGGGGCGATCAATTGAATAATAAACTTCCATGATAGTCAATACTATACATCACTAGGACTTTATGTGTGAGAAACTCCATTTAAAAGATTAATACCATCAAATATATTGGAAAATTTATTACCTAGCTTCCCAATTGTATGAATTGTTTCATCTAGCATTACATTAAGGTTTTAAAAGATTAAAATAATTGTAATGATTATGAAGAGAAAACTCAATATTTATTTAGATGTGGATACTTTTTTTTCCTCAACTTAAGTTGTGGCTTGTGATAAACTCCTATTTCAAGACAACCTCCTATTAGTAATGCCATACATGCCTAATGATAAATCCATATGAAGGGATGGCATCCCTTGTGAACTCTATGAACTTATTTGGGATATCACCAACCTTGACTTCAATAAAGTTTTCCCTAAATCATTTAGTGTTAGTTATTAAGGATTTATCATTAACATCTTAGGAAATATCAAATATATATCTAAATTTTAGGACCATGAATTAATTTGTAATTCTACTTTCATAAATTTTCTTTTAAATATGCTCTAATTTCATTACTAGATATCTTTATCTGTAAATTAGTCACTTCCTCTTGTTGGTTGTCATTTTGGAGAAAATTGGTTTTTATGTAGAGTGGATATATCTTAGATAGTGGCATTGCTAAAAAAATATAACCAAAAGGTGTTTTAAATATCTAAATTGATTGGGGAAAGCCCATGAGAGAAAAAGTTAGTCTTTCAAATTATCCATGTTGAATGCTATGGTTCTTAGTTTAAACACTTTTTAGCTAGTTCCAATACCTATTAGGAATGCTTCTACCGTCCTTATAGTTAGTGATTTTCATTTTTTAGTAATTTAGTCTTCTTTTGGTATATTCAGTAAGGTTTTCCTCTTGTTCTATTGATATATGTTTTTAATATTAAAGGATTTCATTATCTTATTTCCAATGGCTTCTCAATTTGATAAGTTAAAGATATCTCCCTTCATACAAAAAGTCCTTATAATTGGTCAATGGTCATTTTTCCTATCATTTGTTCCTCAAATTACTTTAGGATGAGGATAATATTAAGAAAAATGTTTAACTTCTTGACATATTTTCTTAAGCTTCTAGTTCAAGTATTCAATGTATTAAAATACAAACTTCTAGCATAGAAATTTTTTGGTTGGCAACATATTAATTATAGAGATATTTTAATTTATTTAAGAATATTGTTTACTTTATGTGTTTCTAGTCTATGTTGTATAAATCAAGCATTGATAGATAAAAATTTATGACATGAGAGATCTCCAATCTACATACATTATATTTTAATTAGTAATATAAATACTATTCATTAAGAAAAAATATTAATTATTGAATATAAAAAATTTAATCTTTTCAAAAAAAAATTATTTATATCAAAGACACTAATTATGAATAAAATCAAATAAAAAAAAAAATCAAAACAAAATACAAATATACATTAAATTCTAATTTTAATGTTTGGTCCAAGAAAAATGAGTCCCGAAGACCAGGAAAGTCCTTTCGCCTCATCTTGAATTGCGGCCTCTTCAACACGCCATAGTTTTGCTTTGAATATCACTATTCTGAGCAAATTTCAATATTGACCTATTAATACGCTTGCATGTCCGTCATTCTTGATCTTCGCTCTGTATCACCCAAGAAAAGTACGTCTCGTTTGAGCTACACTTCTTAAAATAAAAGCTTCTTTGAATTGCCGCTTTTACTTTGAATATCACCCTTCTCCAGGGAATTTCAATTTTGACCTATTCATACGCTTCCACTCCGTCGTATGTCTCTATATATATGATTTGCTTTCTTTATGCGTAGCCATTCTCGATCTTTGCTCTGTATCACTTAAGATATTCACCTTGCTTTTCTTCCTTTATTCGTAAACCGATCACATTACTTTACATTAGATAAGCTTTGACAGTTAGTATGGCGAGATCAATGCTTCTGAAAATTATGGTAGTGCTGCTGGTGCTCAACGTTATGTTTTCTCTAGCCGTCTCTGCACGATCTATCCCCAAGGAAAAAGTGAATACAAATGCAGGCACGACTAACAACAAATCAATTGATAATCTGCTTGAAATTGTGGAGATGTTGGCATCATGTACTAACTGTTCAGGCAACATTCCAGATCCTAATTGCTGCAAAAGATAAAACCAGGCTGCATGGAGCTATTCTGAATCCAACTACCAAATTATGATTTTCCGCCATGGAAACTCAGGACACTTTTACATGATTTTCATCTTTTCTGATCCGCAGTGACGGAGAAATATAATCAATAGTCACTGACACATTTCAAAAGCAAGAACGCTTTCATCCATCTGGATTGCGTAATATTTAATTATTTTCTCTGTCATCAAGAATATGCATATTCAGTTTAATCAAATTTTAAATCTTAAATCTCGTACATTAAAGATTTCAGCGGACTTTTGCTAAAATTTGGAAAGTGTCCATATATAATATGTAAAGGGTTACGAATTAGTAAGAGAGCATTCTCTGCATTAAGCCCTTCACCATTTTTCCATTTTTTTTTTTTAACCGTCAAGGAAAGAGAATCTAAAATGGGAGAACTACACATCAGGGAGAACACTAAATGGCAGTTATTATTGACTTTTAGAAATGGTCTGAGATAGTTGCTTATTCTTATTCAAATGATAAATTTTTTGAGTTGATATTTAAACATTTAATAATTGAATTGATATTATCACAACATAATCTAAATCATAGGTCTCTCCAAGTTCCATCTGTGAAATTTGAAATTCAGCAAACTTCAAAGTAGTCTTTGAAATTCATTCCGGTTCGCCCTATTATTTGTACGGATAAGGGCTGGTCATCTTTTATAAAATATATTTTGAAATGATGTTTTGTTTTAACAATTCAGTTGGGCGAGACATGAATGGATTTGTTTGTTGTTTCGAAGAAGGGGAGCTGCAGATGAGGACATAACAACTCCAATCCTCGATCCTTTCCCACCCATGGCTAATGGGGAGCTGAGTGAGAGGTAAAGAAATACTGTTTTCTATGGATCAAAAGATTATTGCCGTCTCTCGCGCTTGTTCGTCATCGCCTCCTGCCACTATTCATTTTCTAGGGTTTCCCATTCGGCATACACTCAAGAATCTAATGAAATGCTCCTAGGAGCGAGCTATATATACAGTCCCTCCTCCGGCATCACTACCATCCCCTCTAATATTTCTTCCTGGAGCGATCATAGCACCAGGAGGGTTCGATGGCTCCATATCTCCTTTCATTGGTAATGTCAAAGTCAAGCTGGAAGAGATTAGCTATGGTTGGATGAGTAGGTGTCGTCAAAGCCTCCTCATTAGCAGGAGCAGCCCATGTTGAGGTCTTATGGAAGTGTATGATCGGCATAGATGATGAGGTCTATATTGTATTTGAAGTATGTGTCTGGAATAAACTAGATAAGAAACATACTTGCAAGTTGTATGAATTTATTATTTTACTTTTTTAATTCAAATTTATATAAGACAAATTTATTCACATTTAAAAAAAATCTCCTTCCTAAATTTTATCCAAATTTTATTATTTGGATAACATAAACACAAACTCAACCGGAACCTTATTACAAACTCGAACTGGAGCTGTGAAACGTAGCAGTGAAGACTGGAAGAGAATAGTTTATATTGCTCTTTTAACAGTGCAGATTATACAGATAAAAGTTAATTAAAAGCATCTCTCAGTCTTTTTAGAAGAAGGAAATGATTTATTTTTTTGACTCGAATATCAATTACAGTACATATGAGTCTGAACGTTGGGTTTCCCATACGCTGCCCTGTTTTATTGTTTGCAGCAGTTAGAATTTGGAATATAGCTTGCGCAGTTGGTACATGATGGTAACCTCTCCACAACTTGGAACAGATAACTAGTTGCTTTGTTGTAGCTAATATCTGCGTTTGTATTTACATTAGTCTTAAGGTTGTATCGGGCAGAAACTTGCAGGGAAAATATAACGGCTAGAAGAAGAAGCACTGTCTTGGTTCTCATAAACATTGATCTTGCCATATTTGCTGCTGGAGAGCGTCCTTCGAAATGGAAGTAGTTCACGTTGAATAACTCGGCACAAGCAAAAGCTGGGTGGTTGATAGAAGGGGAAATGCAATGTAGTTTGGAGAGATCGAATGAAGATGAATATATTTCATATAGAAGTTAGAGAATATATAATGCAATATATTGATAGTGGGAAGTCACGGATAGACGAACTCTCCGAATAGTTGACTATTGTAATTCGTAAAAGGACCCATTCAAAATTCTGAACTCACACAATGGCGCGTTAGACACTCAACAAGCAAGTCAAAAGGACGTATAATATACGTATAAAATCTTGTTGAAATGGTCATAAACTTTAAAGGGTAAGAAGTTACCTAATTGATAAATATGTTGCAAGTCAAAAGGATTTTGTTGTTATATTATTAGGGTATTAAGGTGTACGCCTTTTATTAAGTATCATTTAATTTAGCGATCAAATAGTCGATAGCAATTGTATACCTCATTCAAATCAAAAGGTGGTAAATATTTGTTCTATTTTTATTGGTCAAAATATAATTTTTGACTGATAAACTGGATTATGTTTAAGCATAGTCAATGGAAAATGTGTGGCCAAGTTTTTGGTTTACCTTTGATTTGTTATTTTCTATTAATCTATGTTATTTTCTTTTTTAAGAGGATGTAATGTTTTGAAATGACAAGTTTTATTTAGCTCATTCACATGGGATCTATGTGGAAATAGACCTATCTCACTATTTAAATGAAACTATGCTATGCGCATCCATAACATGCACCATCTTCCCATCTTCTATATATTAGTAAATTGTAAATACATGTTTTAAGTATCAATCCTCTAAATATAAAATCAAAGATTGTTTTATCATCACTTACAAACCTAAACTAGTCTTCAAGCTAGTGTATGAACCATTTAGGTATGTAGAAATATTTTGATTAATGTTGTCACCCAAAAGGTGGCTATAATGGGCTCAATAAAAGACCTAAGTTCAACAATGTGGACAATCATAATGACTTGTCTTCTAAAGTCTCAACTATAGTAGCTCATTTTCATCATAACACTAGAAAAAAGCACAAGTAAATATTGTTTATGCTATCAACTCCCTCTTACTCTCCTAATGAACCTTCTAAAGAAGTTGGTAGTCTTTGTTATTTAAGAACACCAATCGTTGTGAGTTCTTTATTCCATGCAAATTTGACAGGTCAAATTAATTCTACACTAAATGAAATTAGACACTCATATAGACCTCTTGACGAGGTTGAAGAAGGTAATTTATTCATAAAAATGACACATGTACTTTGAGATTTCTCTCCTAAAACTTATAATTGGTTTGTGTGAAATATTTTCTTTGTATTGTAGTGGTTGGGTTCCTAGGAAATGTCACTACACTTTTTCTTCATGAAATACAAACCTCTCAAATTTATAATTGGTTTATGTGAAATAGTTGCATCTCCTTGCAGTGGTTTGGTTCCTAGGAAATTTCACTACACTTTATCTTCACTAAGTACATCCCTTGGAATGTTCTAGGGATAAAATATACCTACATGGTACAAATTCACTATACAGGATATTTTATAGATATTTAGTCTTCTAGGTAGTCTTTGTCTTTAGGAGATCAAACTTACCAATTTTCCTCTATCAACTATGTCTCATGTCATGTGGATAGGTATTATTTTATTTAACATCAATCCTAACCAACAATAGATATGTGTGGAAAAGTTACACATGGCCATGACTCATACACTAGGGTGTTATTGGCACTTTTCAAAATCAATTTATTAAATCTCCCAACATTGTTATCAATTGTGTGATTCAATTAAAATGCCTTTCCTTTCACCATGCCTTGCAAATGAGTTGTTTAAATCCTACTAGTTCTTTAGTTATTATTTCGATATGGCTAATCTGGTCTTTGAATAGTCGTTCACATTTTCATTAGGAAACTTCTAAAAACTAAATTTGATAAATGAAATTTCTTTCTAAACACATTAATCGCTCATTAGACATCCATAATGGCTCACCTCTTATTTGTTTGGAATCTTGTGCCATATTTTAACAATGATGAAATGCTATCTACTTTGTTAATCGCTCATTAGACATCCATAATGGCTCACCTCTTATTTGTTTGGAATCTTGTGCCATATTTTAACAATGATGAAATGCTATCTACTTTGTGGAATAATAAAAATACTCACACTACGTATGTCTTTTAAGTATGTTTGGTCACTTATCCATCAAGGATTTAATGCAAATCTTATGTAGGCATGTCATTCAAGATGAATTGGCTTTTTACTCAACTAGAAGTGGTACACTTTAATAAAAACTTTCAATTTTACGGGGTGAGTGTGTGCCAATAAGTCTAATTCGTTGACACCTACATTGTTTGGGGCGATCAATTAAATAATAAACTTCATAATAGTCAGTACTATACATCACTAGGACTTTATGTGTGAGAAACTCCATTTAAAAGATTAATACCAGGAAAATTTATTACCTAGCTTCCCAATTGTATGAATTGTTTCATCTAGCATTACATTAAGGTTTTAAACGATTAAAATAGTTGTAATGATTATGAAGAGAAAACTCAATATTTATTTAGATGTGGATACCCTTTTTTCCTCAACTTAAATTGTGGCTTGTGATAAACTCCTATTTCAAGACAACCTCCTATTAGTAATGCCATACATGCCTAATTATAAATCCATATGAAGGGATGGCATCCCTTATGAACTCTATGAACTTATTTGGGATATCACCAACCTTGACTTGAATAAAGTTTTCCCTAAATCATTTAGTGTTAGTTATTAAGGATTTATCATTAACATCTTAGGAAATATCAAATATATATCTAAATTTTAGGACCATGAATTAATTTGTAATTCTACTTTCATAAATTTTCTTTTAAATATGCTCTAATTTCATTACTAGATATCTTTATCTGTAAATTAGTCACTTCCTCTTGTTGGTTGTCATTTTGGAGAAAATTGGTTTTTATGTAGAGTGGATATATCTTAGATAGTGGCATTGCTAAAAAAATATAACCAAAAGGTGTTTTAAATATCTAAATTGATTGGGGAAAGCCCATGAGAGAAAAAGTTAGTCTTTCAAATTATCCATGTTGAATGCTATGGTTCTTAGTTTAAACACTTTTTAGCTAGTTCCAATACCTATTAGGAATGCTTCTACCGTCCTTATAGTTAGTGATTTTCATTTTTTAGTAATTTAGTCTTCTTTTGGTATATTCAGTAAAGTTTTCCTCTTGTTCTATTGATATATGTTTTTAATATTAAAGGATTTCATTATCTTATTTCCAATGGCTTCTCAATTTGATAAGTTAAAGATATCTCCCTTCATACAAAAAGTCCTTATAATTGGTCAATGGTCGTTTTTCCTATCATTTGTTCCTCAAATTACTTTAGGATGAGGATAATATTAAGAAAAATGTTTAACTTCTTGACATATTTTCTTAAGCTTCTAGTTCAAGTATTCAATGTATTAAAATACAAACTTCTAGCATAGAATTTTTTTGGTTGGCAACATATTAATTATAGAGATATTTTAATTTATTTAAGAATATTGTTTACTTAATGTGTTTCTAGTCTATGTTGTATAAATCAAGCATTGATAGATAAAAATTTATGACATGAGAGATCTCCAATCTACATACATTATATTTTAATTAGTAATATAAATACTATTCATTAAGAAAAAATATTAATTATTGAATATAAAAAATTTAATCTTTTCAAAAAAATAAAAAATTATATCAAACACACTAATTATGAATAAAATCAAATAAAAAAAAAAATCAAAACAAAATACAAATATACATTAAATTCTAATTTTAATGTTTGGTCCAAGAAAAATGAGTCCCGAAGACCAGGAAAGTCCTTTCGCCTCATCTTGAATTGCGGCCTCTTCAACACGCCATAGTTTTGCTTTGAATATCACTATTCTGAGCAAATTTCAATATTGACCTATTAATACGCTTGCATGTCCGTCATTCTTGATCTTCGCTCTGTATCACCCAAGAAAAGTACGTCTCGTTTGAGCTACACTTCTTAAAATAAAAGCTTCTTTGAATTGCCGCTTTTACTTTGAATATCACCCTTCTCCAGGGAATTTCAATTTTGACCTATTCATACGCTTCCACTCCGTCGTATGTCTCTATATATATGATTTGCTTTCTTTATGCGTAGCCATTCTCGATCTTTGCTCTGTATCACTTAAGATATTCACCTTGCTTTTCTTCCTTTATTCGTAAACCGATCACATTACTTTACATTAGATAAGCTTTGACAGTTAGTATGGCGAGATCAATGCTTCTGAAAATTATGGTAGTGCTGCTGGTGCTCAACGTTATGTTTTCTCTAGCCGTCTCTGCACGATCTATCCCCAAGGAAAAAGTGAATACAAATGCAGGCACGACTAACAACAAATCAATTGATAATCTGCTTGAAATTGTGGAGATGTTGGCATCATGTACTAACTGTTCAGGCAACATTCCAGATCCTAATTGCTGCAAAAGATAAAACCAGGCTGCATGGAGCTATTCTGAATCCAACTACCAAATTATGATTTTCCGCCATGGAAACTCAGGACACTTTTACATGATTTTCATCTTTTCTGATCCGCAGTGACGGAGAAATATAATCAATAGTCACTGACACATTTCAAAAGCAAGAACGCTTTCATCCATCTGGATTGCGTAATATTTAATTATTTTCTCTGTCATCAAGAATATGCATATTCAGTTTAATCAAATCTTAAATCTTAAATCTCGTACATTAAAGATTTCAGTGGACTTTTGCTAAAATTTGGAAAGTGTCGATATATAATATGTAAAGGGTTACGAATTAATAAGATCTCATTCAAGCAATACAATCTATATTTATCCGTTTAAAGTAAAAGAAAATTCTTTACGTATAATGTTAAATTCAAAATTAAGGAAAATTAGAAGTAGTATAATGATGAAATAGAACATTCCAAATTTCATTCATTTCAAAGATTGTAATAACCTACTCCGCACACACAATTAATGTGACATGACCACCCTGCAATCATGAGGTAGACTTATGGAAATTTTACGCAATCATGTAAAAACCCTTTCCTTTACAATATTGTTGATATTAAATCTTATATTGTGCTATCTTTTTGCTCCTTTAGAGCGTTTTAGTGCTCTTTCAATAATTTGTTTGAAGTATATTGGATGGGCCCCATTGAATCCCTTTAACAATTATTGTTTTGTTATGTTATGTTTCTATTTTTTGAGGAAAAATTTAGTGCCCATATGTTTTGATTGAAGCTTCAAATCCTTCAATGGAAACGAGTTTGTAGTATTGTTGTAATATGTTGAAGCTCTCTATTGTGGTCCTCTCCACTTTTCATATTTGTGGATAAAGGTTTGAGTGAGACCTTTCTTTCTTTTGTATTCATGACTAGTTATCAAATACTATAGATACAACCACCGAATAAGGTACACATATATTTCCTTGCTAATGTTTCATCATGTTCCACAATGAAATTGATATGGTGCTATTTTTCATTTCATACGGAATTAGCACTTTCATTTTTATTAGGATTTGAGTCTATTGTTCAATTATCATCCCTCTTTAATTGTAAATTATTGAACTTTTATTGAATATATATATATATATATATATATAATCACATAGCTCTTTTCAAGATCTAGAAAACCATAAATTTGGTGACTTTATCCTTAGATATACACACATACCAAATTGATCTTTCCACTTAATTATCATAACTAATGTGACCACATTTCACATAGACCACATAAATGTAAATGAATTGGGACCTACAACCATGCCAAAATAGTAATAACCAACCAATCACACAACCCTTAGTACTACATATTCATATTTACATAAAATTTTGAGCATAGAGAACAAGTAAATAACTACATTAAACTATCCTACCCAAAATACAAGCAACACTCAAGATTAAACAAAATCTTAATGAATATTGATCTAATAATAATAATATGCTCAACAAGCTAACCTTATTGCACCATGGTAAGGTGGTTGTGCTCAATAACTATGGATAAGAGTTCCTTCCATAGTTTCATAAGGTTGAATTTCAAGGAGTAATGAAAATGTCCTAGGTTGGGGCCAATATATAAATTTTTGTTCATAAGATTGGATGGATAAGATTAAAAGTGAAGATTAAGGGCTCAAATTGGTTGATACCTTTTGGGAAATGAGAGGATGACAGTTTTCCTCACATAATTGGTGGACATGTATGGTAGGGGGATTGAGGGGAATTACTGGTGGAGATCCACTTGGGAAGATTGGATGAACAAGTGGTACGTGGAAGTACTCTATAGGGATGGGTCAGTCCTTGACCTTTGTAACATGTTCATAATCCTATCCTCTTATCTGTACAAAGGATCATACTTATGTACACCTTGGAGGTGAAGAGGAAAAATTACTTGATTATTCTCTGATGTGTAGTAGGAAAATTTAAACATGAAGAGATACAATTGCATTTCTAATGATTACCTATAATAGACATTGTAATAATGTATGCTAATATTCCCCCCTTATTATATTGTTTCTACAAATATACCCCTAGAAACTTGAAATTGAATTAGCCAAGGGATGCCCCCTTAAGACTTACATGAGAAAATTTGTCGAGTACATAAAATATAAATTCATGAGAAGATCTTTCCTTGAAGAACCAAATATTGAATCAAATGAAACTCCATCAAACTATCTTGTGAACCTCAGAAGGGTGTAACAATGAACTTATTCCCAAATTATTGGACTACAATTTTTTGGAACTCTGGAGTCATATATTTCCAAATTATTCGATGATAATCCATATTGAGTTGCGATAGAGCTCCATCAAGTTGTATGATGAAATTCAAAGGGGTATAATTATTTCAATCATAGTGTAATAAAATGGCTGGACATTAATCCATACCGAGTTCAACGCCAAATCCCTTACATGTCTCCAAAATTCAAAATTCACAATATGTGTAAATCCATCAGCATCAACAAGGAAAGTAATTAAGAAGGAGAAAACACTTCTCATGCAAAGCGCCATCTCAAAGTGAGAATCTAACTTGAGATGATATAAATTTCTCCAACCTCTAGTACCACAAACCTGAATGTGATGTCTCAAAGTACTAATCCATTCTTAGTAATATAAAAAAAAATCCATCTAATGGATCCTTATTCTCCTCCTCGGTACAAACTAAGTTACCTTCACTTGATTGATCTTTGAGTTTTCTTTTAAGAATATCATAAATTGAATTCTACAAGACCAAACTGTGTGATTATTTTTCTTATAGTAGAAACATGCAATTTCCCCTTTATTTGTACCTGGCCTTTTATTAATGCTTCATGAATATAATGCAGTCTCCTATTGAAAAGAAAATTTTGTATAGACTTTTATATTTTTTCTCTTTTATTCTACTAAAAGGGATGAAATTATATCTTCTAAGGTTTGAGAAATTATTTGATTGAGCTTTAAAATAACATTATTAAATTTTGAAGGAAAATTATTTAATAATATAGCTCTGGCATCGCCATCTTCTACTTGATCCTTGAATTTTTCTAATTGTCTCATGAGAGATCTCAAATTACTTATTTGATTTGACATCACTGTGATTTCATCTTCTATTTTGAACCTAAATAGTTGAAGTGTTAGGGAAAACTTTTGATTAAGTTCCTTTTCTCCAAAAAAATTATTCAGATCATCCCAAATTTCTATTAATGATTTTTATAAATATATATGTTGCAAGTACACTACTGGTGTTGTCATTGATGTCAACAGTTGTTGGTGTTGGTCATTGATGTTAATAGTATGGATACGGTTGGTGTTGTTAAGTGATTATGCTAGTATGGTTGTGTTGTGATTTGATAAGAAGGTGTTGTGATGCTATCATCAGTGTTTTCATTGATGTCCTGATGGATAAGAGTTGTAGTTGCAGTAGGTTCACTTGGTTTCCAGGTTCTTTTGAGAAAATCTCAATAAAAGAGTGTGTAGTGTGATAGAGGTGTGTTCAATTTTGTGCTCCACATTTCTTCATGGTCGAAGATATGCTTATGCAGTTTGGATATGATGATCGAAGATATGCTTATGCATTAGTGTGATAGAGGTGTGTTTAATTTTGTGCTCCATATTTATTCATAGTTGAAGATATGCTTATGGGGTTTGGATATGATGATCACAGGTTTCCAGAGGTTCTATATCCAAAGTTCTATGTTTTTGATATGTATAGTCGTAAAATTGAACACCTTGCAATTTCACATACATTCTTGCATCTGCTTCAGTGTCCACTCCCTTAGCATCTTGAGTAGCCTAATTTTAGCCCCTGCATTAGCCCTTTTCCCTTCTCAAGATGCTTAGCAGCCCTTTTCAGTAGTGTCCTTCATGTGTCTGCTTTGCATCAAACCTTTGGCTTTTCCTATTCTTTTCATTTTGTAGCATGACATGTTTGGACACTAGTGCCCCGCATGGATGTCTGCGTGCTCCGCTAGCATCTTGTGACATTTCAATGCTCAAACAACCATTTCCGTGCATGTTTGCCACTTGTCATCCCCTTTGGTCGATGGTAATGGCTCAAGATGGATTGTAACCGCCCAGGAAGCTTCTTTTTGCTTCCTTTCTCTCCTTAAATGATATCTTTTCAATTCGTTTGGCCCTCTAGCTCCATTCTTCCAAATGCTTCTAGCTCCACTCTAGCTTCATTCCAACTTTTAGCTTCCTCTTCCACTTCATGGCACCACCCTGTGCAACACTCTCAAGCTTTCACAAGCTCATTACAACAACAATCTTGGCTCTTGCAACTCTATTACTCTCCTCATTTGGATACCTTAAGTCTTGCAGTTCTATCTCCCTTATCTCATACTTATGAGCATCTTGGGATTCCATATCCCCCAGCTATTGCATTTTTACTTTGTGATACGAGTTCTCCTCCTCGAGTGGGAATTTTTTTTGTCACCTCTTTTGTGATACAGGTTCTCCTCCTCAAGTGGGGTTTGCTTTTATCGCTCATGCTTGGTGGTGCAGGTTCTATTCCTAGAGTGGGTTTTTCTTTTGGCACATGCTTTATCCATTTCGGTTCATCTCTCTCTTTCTATCTGGCTTTCCGTGGAGGTGGGAACACTGAAATGGGGGTTTGACTGAGGAAAACCCCTATACAACCCCAACAATTTCTCCAGATATTATGCATCTAGGTTTTGAAGACATTCACGCACTGGAGGTTTCATCACTTGCATGGTTGTGAGCATTTTTCTATCTCTTATTCTCTTACTTTATCATTCATTCTTTACTTGGCTTCAGTACTATCACTTTCTGTTACTTTCCTGTATTCTAGAAGTCCTTAGCAATTAGAAAAGAAGTAGTCACTTTGTCACTTTCTATGATAATCTTTCTTTCTAGTCTGTACGAGATGCCAACGCACCTCGCACGGTCATCCTTTAGTTGAGATCTTGTCAGTTTGTCTAGAAAATATTCAGGACCTGCTCCTTCTGATTCTAGAATTGTTGCGCTATTCCTTGAGGTAGTTTAGGGTAGTTCTCCCTGTGAGTCTCTTTGAATGAATAGAAATCGTGAGTAGCGAATCCCCCTTCTCTACATTTTTGTGAACCTGACATGAAGACGGTATTTTTTTTAAAAAGTAGGAATTTATTTACCCCTACTTGGCAGGGCTATAACTTTTGACTCGGTGCTCGAAATTCAGAACCATTTGCACTGTTGGAAAGGTATCCTAGAGAACTAGTTCAGTCCCTAAAATACCTTTCCCTTGGAAACCAAATTTTAGGGATAGACACAAGTTTCAACCCCAAATTTTGCTCTGAAGACCTCTAAAAACACAAATTACTGGAACATAGAAAATAACGAAAAAATCATAATGAATTTGATATCTTCTTTTATTAGTTCAGTATCTGATTTTGTTCAAAATGTTAATGATATTCTATTTCATGTATGCGATGGTTACTTGGATTTCCCTATGTCACTTGATATCTTCGATCCTTCTCATGAAAGTCCTCTTGCCTCAGAGGATATTTTGTCCCAAGAACATGAAATCATTGATACCTTTCTTAATGTTACTCTACCTTCTATTCGTTCCAATGCACTCTCTTCTAGAGATGATGCATTTGTGAATGATGAGTCTAGTCTTCATTCCAATGCACTCTCTTCTAGAGATGATGCATTCATGAATGATGAATCTCATCTTTGTTCTGATGCACTCTCTTCTAGAGATGATGCATTAGCGAATAATGAATCTCCTTCCACATTTGATCCTGTTTGGATCGATGTCGAGAATATGTAGATTCAAATAATTATTTGACTAGTTGTGATGATTTTGTAAATATAATCTATGTCTCTGCTGCCCCTAAAAGGCCTAAGAGACTAGTCATTTACGTTACTCTAGCTAGTCCTTCTCCAAAAAGGATTTGTTCTATTAATGGTGTTCTAGTAATAGTGAGAAGGGAATGTTCTACAACTATGACATGACAAGTAGTTGGAGAGTCATTTATGGGATCATTGGATAGTAATTATTGCAATCAAAATGATACTTGCCTAGTATTTCTTTCAATGTATGACACTCATCTCTACGATGTCTAAGAACACGTGAGATGATATGCACAATGTGGAACATTGGCATCTTTAGGATATATCACCAATATATTCATAGGTAGTAATAGTATGAGTCCTCTGTTTACGAGTATTTGTAATTTCCTTTCACATTCAAGTGGTGGAAAAAGAGGAAACTTGAGTTTTCGAAACTTCTAAGGCCTCTTGCATTTGCTAGATTCACCCTTTTCTCGAATTGAAGGAGGACCCAAAGTGATCCTCTCATCCTTGCCATTGTTATCAGTCAAAGGTTGCTCTCTAGGAAGAAGGACATTCAAGTCAGGAGGGGAATTAAAGATCACCGTGCCATCATCATGAAGCCTCATATATTCTCTAGGAGGCTTCATGTTATGAGATGGATCTAGATATCCTAACCCCATTGTGTTTTCATCTTTTGGATGTTTCTCTAAGAGATGATGAATTCCATGTTCAGTTGTTGTGTCACACCCTTGTTTTCTCAAGATTGTGAAACCTTTGCCATATGTTTCTTCAAGGTTGATTGGAGTATTCGTTACTTTATTATCATAGAATGGTTGAGTGGCTATTTGTTTAGAAGAACTAGTTTCACCTTGTGTAGGGAACTTAGGTTCAACCTTTTTTTTTTTTCAGGATGTAAGTAACCAAACATTTCAAGAGGTGGTACTATAGGAAGGTCTTGTTGTTTCATGGATGAATAAAAGGATGCATTGGCTTCAATGTTGTCAAGGCAATCATTGAGAAACTTATTCATGCTATCATCATCTTCTCCAATGATGTCAACATCACGAGGAGGAGGACATGCATTAATTTTTATGCTTTTAGCTTTTTTTACATATTAGTGTTTAGGGTTGTGTTCCATATTTCATTTCTCGTTTTAAAATTTTATGGGGATTAGTTGATTGGCGGAGTTTTTTCTTCCACCTTATGACTTGTAGGCAGAAGGAACATCTTCATGATTAATTAATGAATATAAATAAATTTTTGAGTAAAAATATGTTTGATTAATGTGTGTGTATAGTTGAACATTAATTGATAATATAACTAATGCTATAAGTACAAGGAATTAAAAGGAAAATGGCCATTATAATTGAGAAATGATGCATTGTGCTCATACTATATTGGTTATTTAGTAAGACATATTGAGTGGTGAATTTTTGTGTAGTCATCTCTAGTAACATGATTAAGAGGTAATGCATCTCTAGATGATAAAAGGTGGTGGAATAAATCATTGGGTGTATAGTACTTGTAGTTGTTGGATCTTTAAAATTTCACTTTAAATCAAAGAATAATTTCCAATGTATATTTTGGGATCCAATTTTTTTTATTTAATATCTATTGGTATATTAGATTCATGTCAATTTGAATAATCTATTAGTTGAAAATATATATTATTCAAAAATTGAATGTAATTTTATCAAATTTTATAAGAATAATCAACATTATACAAACCATTTTACATGTATAAATTTTAGTAGATAATATTATTTTAGTAGCATGGATTATTTTCCTGAGCTTTATTCTAAAAGTATATGCTCACAAAATTTATATACAAATATAGCATGGAACGTGTAACTTCATCTAGTTTAATTTTTTGTTTTGTTTTGCTTTGTTGGATGTTCATAATTTATTCCAAGCGCTCTTTTTGCTACAGGCTAGTATTATACTAATAAAGATCAATTGACTTATCAACTTAAACTGCCATATCAAGGTTCCATAGATTATAAATTAGGTTTAATATTTAGAAAAATTAAGAGAAAAGTCAAATGTCCAATTCAGTCACTACAATTTTTAGTCATCTATAAGAAAAAAACTATTGTGAGATTATGCAAGAAATGGATTGCCTCTTCTTTTTCCCTTTTTTAAAATTGACCTGGGATGGCACACGTCAACTGACACCTAGATAAAGATGTATATTTAAAATTTGTAGATTTCCACTATAGCAAGAAATTCTAAGCTTTTTTATTATACAGTCCCCCATCCGACATTTTTGTCAATCGACGGTCTGATCTAGCTGCTCAGGAGTGTTCGATGGCTCCATATATCCTTTGATTTCTAAATAATCTCTCTGCTAAATTTCATTCTAATTTTATTATTCTCAAACATGAACACAAACTTAACCTGAACCTTATTACTTAAGTTTCAATCTTGAAAATTGGAGCTGTGAAAAGTAGCAGTAGCAGTGAAGACTGGAAGAGAATAATTTATATTGCTCTTTTACCAGTGCAGATTATACAAGATAAAAGTTAAATTAAAAGCATCTCTCAGATTTTTTAGAAGAAGAAAGTGATTTTTTTTTCGACTGGCGTATCAGTGTTACAGGACATATGAGCCTGAACGTTGGGTTTCCCATACGCTGCCCTGTTTTATTGTTTGCAGCAGTTAGAATTTGGAATATAGCTTGCGCAGTTGGTACATGATGGTAACCTCTCCACAACTTGGAACAGATAACTAGTTGCTCTGTTGTAGCTAATATCTGCATTTGTATTTACATTAGTCTTAAGGTTGTATCGAGCAGAAACTTGCAGGGAAAACATAACGGCTAGAAGAAGAAGCACTGTCATGGTTCTCATAAACATTGATCCTGCCATATTTGCTGTTGGAGAGCGTCCTTAGAAAAGAAAATTGTTCGCGTTGAATAACTCGGCACAAGGAAAAGCTGGGTGGATGGGATATGGTGAAATGTGATGTACCTGGAGAGATCGAATGAAGATGGAATATATTTCATATGGAAACTAGAGAATATATAATGCAATATATTTACAGTGGGAAGTCATGGATAGACAACGATCCGAATTGTTGACTA
>VDFB02105841.1:0-11136 GCA_007258455.2 Sequoia sempervirens
GGAGAGGGTTGGAGAGGGTGGGAGATTGTTGGAGAGAGGGTGGAAGAGTGTGGGAGAGAGTGGTAGAGGGTGGGAGAGGGTGAGAGAGAGTGGGAGAGAGTGGGTTCAGGTCTCTCTCTTACTCACTCACTCCCTCTATCCCTCTCCCCTCTCCCCTTAACCCTCTCTCCTTGTATCTCTCTCCCACTCCCTCCCTCTCTCTCTCAACCCTCTCCCTCCTACCCCCTCTCCCTCTCTTAGGTCTCTCTCTCTCAGTCACTCCCTCTTTCTCTCTCCCCTCTACCCCTAATCATAAACCTTAAACTCTTAACCCTTAAACCCTAAACCCTTATATCCTCTACCCTCTACCCTTGGCCCTTCCCCCCTCTATCTCTCTCCCACTCCCTTCCTCTCTCTCTCTCTCAAGTCTCTCCCTCTCTCAAGTATCTCTCTCTCTCACTCACTCCCTCTATCTCTCTCCCATCTACCCTTAACCCTCTACCCTATAAATCTACCCTTTAAATCTTAAAAAAACCCAACTTTATTATAACGTGAGCGCGTTATGAATAAGTACACATGGTCATTTTAGCAAGAAAATAATGCGCTCGCGTTATAACACGAGCACATTTTTTATTGCACTAAAAATGGTAAAAAAACACAATATACCCGTGATGTCGGCCCACATTTTGCATATCTCCTGGTTCTACGCATGCTCTGACAAAATGTAGCTTTTTGGTGATTGAGTGAAGTGTGCATGCATGATTTTTAGATTCCACCACCTTTTTCATGATCTTTCCATCACCTTTGCATGAAATAGCAGATTTTTCACATTGAAAGGCATATAATATCAATTCAAGTTTGAATTACAGTGATAACTTATATACAATTGAAGTTTGGAGGGGAACAAGCTTTTGAAAAAGTCAAATTTTTGAGGAGTTTGAGGAAAGAAGAAGCAAAGGCTACATAATTGGGTAGAACTCCTCCATTTGAAACTTTGGTTTTTTAGGTATGTGAAGTCTTTGTACATTTTCTTTCATTCTATTATGGCTTGCTTTCATTTTTGTTGTTTTTCTTATTCCATGTTGATCAAATTGTTTGTTTGTCATGTTACAACCTTAGTTGTCAATGGACATTTTAAATTACACAATTCTATACACTTTCCTATTACATTTTTAAACCATGTCTCTTTGAGGCATTTTGTTAAATTTAACAATTGACTTTCTTTGTGTATGCTTCCAAAGCTTTCATTGAGGTATTTTGTCAAACAATTATACAAACCAGTTGATTGCCTTGTCTATGCTACCAAATTTTCCATACATGTCTCTAAAAAATTGGAATATACTCCTAATGCAGTAGGGGGAGGCCTGCAACACACAAACACACAACTCCAATCTACAAAAAATTTTCAATTTACAATTTCATTAGGACCTCTTCTTTCAACAAATTCACATTGTTCAGGTTGTAGCATATCAAAGTCACTCAATCGGGTATAATTCCCCACACAACCTTCTCACTTCTCAGCAGACCCCCAAATCCAAAAACAGTCTTTACTTAGGTCTCAAAACAAAAGATTTTTTAGGTTTTAGGACCTTGCATGATCAAATAGGTTTCCAATAAAAAAACCCTCAATTTGCTCATAAATATCTAGGTTTTTCTATATTTCACAACTCCAAGGCCTTCCAAGCCTCACCAAAGCATCAAACAAATTTTTCAGGGTTTGGAAAAACAAAATAAACCTTCACTAGGCCTTTAGTCTCATTAGATCTCAAAAACACCACTTTGGTTCCTCCTTTTCATGCCAAAAACTCACATTCTCAGCCTAAGATAACATCACCAGCCTTATAGATGCCTTACCACTATTAAAAGAAACATGAAACTTGAAAAAAACATATTACAAGCCTTTCCTCTGAATCACAGGTCACAACAGTAGGAGGAAAGACTCCATCTTTAAATTAAAGTAAAACTCATACCCTACTGGTCTGTACAGGTTGATCATGAAGAATGGAGTTTTTCTTTCACCGAAACAACCAAAGGAGTCTCAAAATAGATTGAATTCCAAGTTAAGACCTTCCACCACGGTGATTTATGAATTTCTAATCATGGGAGGCCTGTACTGGGCCATACACAGGAAAAAGAAACTGAAAACACAGAAAAAAATACTTGAAACTCCACAGTTTAGGCGTTGAGTAGAGCACCAAATCCTCAAAAGCAATTCATTGAACCCTTTATTCGGGCTTGTATGATGTTTTTATACATTTTCAAATCATGAGTCCCAAATTCCTTCAACGCCCATAACCACCCTTGAACCACCAAACCTTCATTAAGCCTAAAAGTACTAGTATTAGCAATGGTTTGCTTAATAAGCTTCATTATGCAAATTTTTTGTTCTACAAACCAAGGACCATTTAGACACCTTTATTTTACCCATTATAGAGCCTTTCAACATATCCAACAATCACCAATGCTTGTTTTGTACCAAACTGCACAAATTATTAGGTTTTCTACACTTTTAAGGGCCCAAATTAGCCCACTTTTACAAAGGGACCACCTTCAAAACTTGTCCAAATCTCCTGAAACCTTGGGGAAACACTTTATATCTATCAAAACTTCAAATTAGCATTATATTGCAGAGATTCAATCATTTACCACCCAAACCATAAAAACCTCTCCCTAGGCTTAGAAACCATATGTTTTATTGAAAGTAGCACTTGCCAAACACTCCAAAAATTGAAAACTATTGAAACAAGCCTAAAATACCCTTATCATGCTCAATCTAACATAAAATAACACTTCCCAACTCAAAAACTCAATTTCAGTCACCAAAAGCTCAATTTTGTTAAGGAAAACTCAACATTTCCTCATTTGGTTTGACGCCCAATCCAAGGATCATCCTCCATTCAAGTTTATCATGGCCTTTTATAATGTTTCCCTCTTAAAACAAACCACTTCAACTTCAAAAACTAACATTTGAAAGAGGTGACCGTTGGTCTCCCTCTTTAATAGACTTTTACAACCCTTCACTATTAGTTAATTTGACTTGACTTAGCACTTTTTGCATAGGTAAAATTATTCAGCATGCCAAAGAAATGAACTGTTAAAAGGAAAAAACTAACAGATGATCAGCTCCAAGCCTTCATAGATAAATAGAAAAAATGGATGAGGGAATATTGTGAAAAGCATAAATTGGGAACAATTGACGAAAACAAGCCAATTGAAGAGGAACCTCAACTGCCAAAAAGAGAAAGGAAATTGGCAGCACAAAGGGAATGAATGTGAAAGAGTCGTGCTAGGGGAGATGTAGATACCATAGTTGGAGAGACACCCTCTACCGCAAGTGAATATGAAGGGACACCATTAAGCACAAGCGAATATGGAGGGACACCATCTACCACAAGTTAGTATGGTTGGACACCATCCACCACATTTGAAATTGAGAGTACATCATCACTCAGATTTGACAAACAATGTATGCCATCATCCCCACATGAACCTCAAGTTATGTATTCTATTCCACCCTTGATCGAAGGTACGCAATCTAGCCCACCTCAATTAAATATTGATTAAATTGCTAATGTTGAGATGTATGTACCTAAGAGAACGCCACCTAGAATTTTGCATAGAAAGCCAAAGTTTTTGATTAATATTGATGAGGATATTTTGCAGCACATGGAAGGTAAGATTCCAGAATGCACTTGTAGAAGATATGCTGATAAGATTTGGCAAATGTTCTTTGAAAGGCTAAATGAGACCGCAAGATGTCAACTATTTGTTCAAATGATGCGGGGTTTAAAGTATAGAAACATCGTGAAGACTCTTGGGGTGAGAACATCAAATGCATCAATTGAAAACACTATTGTGAAGAATCTAATGGATGCTTATGAGAGTGTGGGTAAGACCTCACACTCAAAGGATAGTAATGTCACCCGATGTGTCATTACATCGACTTTGGTAAGCTATCAAACAAATAGATCTCGTCTCATTAAAATGACAAGTGAACAAATGGGAATTAGTAGAAAAACTTTATCAAAAGTCGTTCAAAGGTGGCAAAGAATTGAGGGCACCGATTCAAATGAATTATGGGAATTCTCAGGAAGACTGCCACATAAAGATAAAAAAGTTGTTGAAGCATTGAGAACACTAATTGAAGATTATTGGAAGAATAATACAAGGCCATCTCCGAATCAAAGGGATGTCGTAAGAAGGAGAATCGGTAGTCGAACCATGAGCCACATCCAAAGCATTTTTGGATACGACTCAAACCCAAATTTTTCATAAATTTCAAAATGCTTATCCTCAAATTAGTATTTCTCAAAGATTTTTTGAAATTATTAAACCTTTTTATGTCAAGATAAATCAACACACTACTTGTTGTTGTAGACTACATATTGAATTCGCTAACCATTATGATGTTTATCGTTCTATATGTTTAGATTTGCATACTAACGATGTTTTGCAGGATTGTGGAATAGAAAACCCACCAAAATATTCAAGAGAGTTCTTATCAAAAAATTTATGTCAAATAGAGGATGGCCAAATATTCTACAGGACAGCATGCTTGGATGGTTCATGTGAGTGTTGCGGTGGCTTGCAACGAATGCTAGTATGTCAACATATGGAAAGCATAGATGAGGTGGGACATAAACTAGTAGATTTTGGGAAGTATAAAACAATGGCATACGCTACAAAAGATGGGTCTCAAGCAAAAATGTGTGATTTGGTTATTGAGAAGATTCTAGTGTCTCAATTTATGTCCATGTTTCATGAGTATGCAAGACATACCCATAGAGCCTGATGGTTGGACACACAATTCAAGCTATGCAAGGACACCTTTCCAGTTGGAAGCATAGTATCAGTGGTTGAATTTGCAGAGAACTACACTCTATAGCCATAGTGTGAGGTGTAGTCACAGTATTACAACTCCACATAGGTTTCAATATTTGTGCACATAGCATTCATTCATGTAGCTGATAGTATAGAGGACCAAAGGAAGGTATTGAGGGAGTATCACTTTTATATTAGTAATGATCGCACACATTCTCCAAATTTTGTGCAAGGTTGCTTCCAAATGTTCTATAGTGATTTGGCTTGGAGGGGCATAGCATACGGTTGACATATAATATGGTCAGATAATTGTGCAACACAGTTCAAGAACGTGCACATGTTCTACTGGTTGTGCAAGATGCATCTCACTACAGGTGTTCAACATATGTGGAACTTTTGTGAGGTCGGGCATGGAAAGGGGGAGCATGATGGTGCAGGAGCATGCATGAAAAGAGCATTAGCATGAGAAGAGTTAAAGTATAAAGATAGTGCAAAGTTGATAGATGCAAGTTCAATCGTCGAGTGGTGTAATGCTTCGATGGGTCTAGGTAATGAAGGTACATCTTCAGTTCATAGATTTTTTTGGTTGATGGATGATACTAACATTGCACCATATGAGGATTGTTGTACACTAACAAGATCGAGTGAGCTACACTCTTTCCTTAGCACAAATGCAGGTTCATGGAGTATCGATACCGTAAGATGGCATGCTTTTGTTCTTCATGTACAATGCAAGCCTAGAATGATTGTGAGTCGAGTGGGTTGACAAATGGTTGACAAGTTATCTTAGCCCACTTCACACATATCACCCTCCGACTACATTGGAACTAACATAGATGGAATCATCGGTCGACTTTGACCATGTATCGGATCTAGTTCAACCAGGTAATATATCTACTTGCTTAGTTTTTGAAATTCCATATTGTTATCTTACTTTGTCTTGTATTCATAATGTTGACTAATTTCAAGTGATTTTTGCACATATCAATGCAGGGCATGTTTATGCGATTATTGCGGATGAAGAAAATGAAGAGGGAACAAACTATTACTTGTGTCATTGTGTTGAGGCCAAAAATAAATTGGAAGCCCTAGTTATAGATGGAGAAAACATTGAATACCCTACAGGCTCAGTTGTTGTTACTAGAACATGGCTTAGAAGGTACCCACATAAGAGTGTTAAACATTGGTTGTTTGAGGACTTTGACACACATCATAATATTCTTCATTACTCAAACCTTGTTGTGGCATCCAATGTTTGTTTGAGAAAATATGGGGGTAGACCTTTGAACAAGACCTTGTGGAAGGTCCGTGAGTCTGACCATGAGGCAATACTTGACACAATAAAGAGTAGAGTAGATCCGGATGTTTCATTGGATTAATTTGTAAGTATATTCACAATGGCTCTTATTAATTTATAATTGTATCCACGTTAATTTGTTTGATGCCAATGCTATCATCTTATTTTACTTTGCATATCTATAAGTAACCCGGTAAACATTGATTGGTGTCCCCTTGCAGAAAATGCAGATTTATGAGCCATCCAAGAGAATCTCAGGCATAAAAGCAATGCAACATCCCTATTTTGATGATCTTGACAAATCTCAATTATGATTTTCAGCCATTACAAAAGTGCGTGTGAAGCTTGGTGAGGGAATTTCAAGTTATTCATTTTAAGTTAACCTTATCATGAGCACCTATGATGTAGACATTATAGGAGCATCTCGAATTTCAAGATATTCTAGATTCATGAGAGGTGTTGTGTGCAATAGGTATCTTGGAACTCACAGTGAAGATGTATGACCAGGAGTGACTAAGTTGAGAGACTTCCATGACTATCTGTAAGTGCCTTCCATCTATTTTCATTTCATTTCCATTTTGGATGAGTTGTTTCTTTTTATTCTTTTACTTTGCGTACATCTGTAACTAAACTAGTAAAAATTGATTGGTCTCTCCTTGCAAAAAATGTTGATTTTTGAGCCATCAAAGAGAATCTCAACCAAAAAAGCAATGCAACATCCTTATTTTGATGATCTTGACAAATCTCAATTCTTATTTGAAGCCATTCTAAAAGAGCGTGTGAAGCTTTGTGAGGGAATCTCAAGTTCCTCATTTGAAGTTAACCTCTAAATGAGAACCTATGATGTAGACATTATAAGAAAATATTGAATGTATGAGTGACATTGTAAAATATCTTTAAGAACAGAGTACCTAAGGCATTGTAATGAGATTTGTACTTGTAATGACATTTATTGAAATATTGAAATTTGGTGTAGGGGCACCAAGGTTATTGAACAAATTTGGTTCATGGAATTATTTTTAGTTAGTAAATTGTGTTTTGAGTAAATTGTCAATTGAATAAGGTCATATTACATGGTCAATTGATTTATAATGTAATAAGTCATGTTAGTTACAATCTCAACAGTTAGGCATGATTGGAAAGATGTAGAATCATTTGTAAAGGCTAGATTTAAAGCCTCTTGAAGGCTCATACACAATGTAATTTTCGTGAAGGAGCAACTAATCTCCTAGTTGCAAATTTTCACTTTTTGAAGGTTGATAGCTGGTCAATAGATTAGATTAAGGTATTTTGTGTTTATTTATGCTAAATAAGGTCAATCAAGACCATTTAAGGTGTATTAGGGTGATTTTTTGAGTCTCGGTGGTCAAATGTGCAAAAAAATGCATTCTTGCTACAAAATTGTCAACATTTGAATTTGTAGCCTTTTGAAGGAAAATCTTTGAATTTGGTTGTAAATGTGTGGGAATGAGGTCTAAGAGTTTGATATACCATTTAGAGAGCTTGGTTTTCATGGAGTTCCTTTGAAAGCCTCTGCTTTTATTGTTCCTACGGTAAACTGTTTGATAGAGTTGGTGGAATTACCTTTCTTAGTAATCACTATTAGTTCAAGATTGAGATTGTTAACCTTGACAGAGTATGACTTGGGAAAAAGGAATATTATATGGCTATTATTTTGAAAGACTTCAAGCGTGATGTACTCTGCATTGACGCCATTCCTCAATCTTCACTTGATGGCATGAAGGAATGGATGAACTCTATGGATATAAAGTATTATGAAAGCATAATGAACTTGAACTAGTGGCCAATTTATTGAAGATGGTGGTTGGGAATTTTGAATATGGAATATAGTGATTCTAATTCTGATAATTCAGAAGAGTCAGAATAAGGATATATGAGTTCCCTCTAATGTAGAAGAGGAATCAGAATCAGATTTCATGTAGCCACCATCAAGAGTGTTACAAGCCAACAAGATGGAGGGAATTCTTATATAAGGATAATTTTCAATGTTGTAGGTACCGACTTTAATAACAACTACAATGGCAACATTGAAATTCCCTAGAAGTATTTATGTTGAGGAAATTTCCTTTAGATGCAAGGATTCAAAGAACATCAACCATTTGGTACAAATGATTAAATCCCAGAGACGATCTGTAGCAATGAAAGAATCTAAAAAGGCAGAGAGAGCTACATTGGTGACTCAAGAGAAACTTCATCTTTCAAAAACAAAGTCAATTAGGCTGGAAGACGTGTGATTGGTCCAACATTTGGTGGAAGAGGAAGAAAGATGATTGGAACTCTAGAGGTCCACCATACTAGATTTTCGTATTCAACCATGAGAGTAGATGAGAGAGCTGATATCATGTATCAAAACATTAAGCATGCATTCTTCCAGGCAGCGAAGAAGGAGATGATTACTTTGCTTCATTTTCATTTGCATAACCATATCAAGGCATGGGAACCAAGCAGACCAAGGATGTAGAGTTTTATGTGGAGGTAATGGATGTGGTCCAAACTTTAGGATGGGAAAGAAGGTCAATGTATGATGGGTGCAGGAGCACCATTGAGTAGGTTTTGTTCATCAAGGCAAATAAGGAGTAGAATATAGGATTTTGAGTTTTGTATTAAAATAAGGTCTATGAGACCATTCTATTATGTATTTCATCATATTTTAGATATATTAGGTGTTTAGGAGGTTGGGTTTTTCAAAAAGTGAAAAATGTTTAAAAATTGCAAAATTTGCAAAACTCAAATGTTGTAAAATTGCAAAATTTGCAAACTCAAATGTTGTAAAATTGCAATATTTGCATTATGGAGGGAATGTGAAGAGTCAAACCAGTTCAAAGGTAATTTAGGAAGGTGAATCAGTTTTTAATTGGTGGGAAAGAGTTTAAAAACATGGAGAACTTGAATTGAAGGTTGGATTTTGTGATTTGAAGAAGCAAAAACAATAAAAACTAAAAAAAAATCAAAATTTTATGTATTTTCAGTTGTAGCAGCAGATTGTACAGCCTGTATTTCAATTAGTTGATCCATATATTTTTATATTTGAATATTATATGGATTTACCTTTCTTTTTAATCCATTTAGAAGGTTTTTCATAACGTTTTGTGCATTTTATCAGCAATCTTTGACGGGGTATTACTCGGATACCATGGCGCTTACAAATTCTCTGTTTGAACCTATGGGATCGTGTTGGGGCCATCTACAATAACCTCTCTCAGTTTTTGTTATCTCAGAGTGGTTTTCTCGTGGTTTCCAGTTTTCAGTTGATGGAAAAAGTGTCAAATGCAAGCAGTGAAAAGTTGCAAAGTGGTGCAACTTTCGTTATGCAACTCGTGTGACCAAATGAACTGTTCCAACGCATCTGAATAGGTATTTTTGTACTAGGAATGGTATTCTTTCACACCCAAACACATGGAATCGCTCTGAGCTACATTCAACCGGATCGATCCCTTAAGGGTCCAAAGGGAAAAATGGCTGCAAACTTCATCATGAGGTTACTCGGACACCGTGATGCTTAGAAACTTCTTGTCTAATCCTATGGGATTGCATTGGGCCCCTCTAAAATAACCTTCTCTTGGTTTTCATTATCTCAGAGTGGTTTTCTCGTGGTGTCTAGTTTTAGTTGATGGAAAAAGTGTCAAATGCAAGCAGTGGAAAGTTGCAAGGTGGTGCAACTTTCGTTCTGCAACTCGTGTGACCAAACGAACTGTTCTAATGTGTCTGAATAGGAATGTTTACACTAGGAATGGTCGTATTTTGCACCCAAACACGCGGAATCACCCCGAGCTACGTTCAACCGGATTGATCCCTTAAGGATCAAAAGGGAAAAATGGCTGCAAACTTCAGTATGAGGTTACTTTCGGTTCTTGTGATGCTTGAAACTTATCATCTAATCCTAGGACCATGTTGGGCCCATCTACAATAACCTCTCTTGGTTTTTGTTATCTGAGTAAGTTTTCGAGTGAATTGTCGGTTTTTGGAGTTGATGGAAAAAGTGTCAAATACTAGCCGGTAGAAAGTTGCAGGTGGTGCAACTTTTAAGTTAACATAACTCGATGTGACAAGCGATTTGTTCCAATGCGTCACGAATAGGAATTTTTATACTATTAATGGTCCTCTTTCACACCCAAACATGCAGAATCGCTTCGAGCTGCGTTCAACCGGATCGATCCCTTAAGGGTCCAAAGGAAAAATGGTACATAAACTTTAGCATGAGGAGTTACTTTCCGGACAAGTGACGCGAGAAACTTCTCATCTAATCCTATGGGATCATGTTGGGCCCATCTACAATAATCTCTCTCAGTCTTTGTTATCTCAAAGTGGTTTTTCTGTGGTGTCTATTTTTTAGTTGATGGAAAAAGTGTCAAATGCAAGTAGTGGAAAGTTGCAAAGTGGTGCAACTTTCGTTCTGCAACTCGTGTGACCAAACAGACTATTCCAACATGTTTGAATAGGAATTTTTACAATAGGAATTGTCCTCTTTCACACCCAAACACGCGGAATTGCTCCGAGCTACGTTTAACCAGATCGATCCCTTAAGGGTCCAAAGGGAAAAATGGCTACAAACTTCAACATGAGGTTACTCAGACACCATGAGATTTAGAAACTTCTCGTCTAATCCCATAGGATCATGTTCGGCCCCTCTACAATAACCTCTCTTGGTTTTCATTATCTTAGAGTGGTTTTCTCATGGTGTCCAGTTTTCAGTTGATGGAAAAAGTGTCAAATAGAAGCAATGGAAAGTTGCAAAGTGGTGCAACTTTCATTCTGCAACTCGTGTGACCAAACAGACTGTTCCAACACGTTCGAATAGGCACTTTTACACTAGGAATGGTCCTCTTTCTCACCCAAACACACAAAATCGCTCTGAGCTACGTTTAACCAGATCGATCCCTTAAGGGTTTGAGCGTAGTATGTTGAAATAGGCCATTCCACCTATTGTTTAGGCCGTGTCTCAGTGATATGGGTCTGATGTAAGTAGGATAGGGAGTAGGAATAAGAAAATAGCATTAGTAAGGGAATTGGAAGAGATT
>VDFB02105843.1:0-27554 GCA_007258455.2 Sequoia sempervirens
CTTCTCAAAGAGTTCTTACTTTGTGCTTTACCCTGGGTAGCTCAACACCTTCTTGCAACTTGATCAATCTGCTTGGACTTAGAAGGGTCTAAGTGCCAAATTCCTCAACTTACTGGAACTGCTTGCAGGGGGATTGATGATACTGTCTCCATGCTTTCTGCATTGAAATTGATCCATCTTGCTGGATGTTCAACCTTCCATCTACCCGTTTTCTTGAAGTTGCTTTGAGGAGGCCTAATAGCTAGGGTTTTAGGAAATTTTTGTTGTCTCCTCACACTATTGGATTGTTCCAGCATCAACTCACTTTAACCTATCAAAATATGACCAAAACCTTCCTAATACCGTACTGGTACCGTACAGTACCTTCTGCCCCTGTCCAAGTTCTCAATTTTCCCTTTCCAAACTCCTAATCGGGTTGTCTACACTCACCTAGGGTTTGGTGTTATCATTTCTTCCTTGACTTTCAAAGCTTCCTATCACTAAATATGTACAAGGACATGGCTCCACTATCATTTCCATCAACCTCAGGAAGAATCCATGGGCAAATTTCATGGGGAAGCCATGTTTTGGTTGACTATTCAAAACTGTGTTTGTAAACCCACTAAATGTTGATCTAAAGATTCAATTCAAAAGCTCTACACTACTCCACTTGAATATACAAAGAAAAAGGAATTAAATCTATCCTAATAGCATGAACGTATTACTAAATCTGTGTATTGACCGCCTATGGTATCACTGTTGCAAAACATAGTGGAATTTTTGAAAAACACCCTACAACGCTAAACTAAGAACTTGGAACAGTCAATGTACACTAAGCGACTTTAATAACAAATGAAAACTGCTCTATACTACCTAAAAAACATAAACACAGTATTAAATTAATTTTTACAGCGCCTTCAAGTTCGTTGTTTCACAAAAGACACAACTGATACAGAAAATACCAAATTTTATCTATTATTTGCAGTCCTAAAATTATCTTCAATGCATGTATTCTCACTCAACGGACTAACTAAAAAGAAAAGGTACTATGATATGTTAAGGGAACTCATATTCAATGCCTAGAACAGCGCATTAACTCATAAAATACCATTGTTCTGAAAACACACGAGGTTTTTAGAAAAACACACAAAATACAGAGCACACCGAACTGTCTTCCATTCACCCCCAAAAATATTTATTACAATCATCTTCTAACTGTCTACGAGCCCCTTACTACCACTTTGATGCCATTTGCATAGTTTAAGGGCAGTGGCTCGAGATTTTTCCCTGATTTCAAGGGATTGTCAAAGACAAGTAGGTGCATGCAAACTAACAAGTTATCATGCAATCACACCACTCTGCCATTATCCTTCATTTTTAGGAATATTATCTCTTCAAGCTCGAACCAATAGCTCCTTAACTGTCTTTTAGCATCTTTCTCTAAACAATGAGGAAGTGACATTAACACATTCATAATATTTAACATATGCTGTCCTAAATTTAATAAAGCAAAATTTTAATACTAATGTCCAAATGAAGATTTTAGTCCTAAAGACTAACTCTCCACCTAGAAATGAAAGATATACTAAGATCAAAACAAACACAATAAAGTCCTGATTTGGCCAAGATCAAGTACAAACCAAAATTTTGCAAACCAACATGGAGGTCAGCCTAGGTGCTCCTGCACCATCCTCCCCAAAACAAAAAATTCAATCCACCTTTGGATTGAGCAAGCTAGGATCGATTCCTAACTTCTTAAACTCTGCCTCCTTGATCTATACTGCATCTAAATCAGGTTGTCCATGCCTCTTGATCAAGTGTTCTTTGTATTCCTTGGTCCTAGTCTTCTTGTAGACCCTTGTGTCCAAGATTTGATCAGCTTGTTTGACTGTAACAGGGGGTAGTTTGAGTTCTTCTACATCTTGACTGACTTCATGGATGGTCTGATCCATGTTTGGTGGTGGTCCTTTGTAATGGACTAAGTCTGCAACATTGAAAATAGGGGACAGTCCACTGTCATCTGGTAATTGTATCTTGAATGCATTGTTGCCATACTCCTCTAGGATAGGATAGGGACCTATCCTCTTCATTTTTAGCTTGTGAGGAACTCCTTTCTGCAGTCTAGCCTTGTTCAAATGCACCATCACTAGGTCTCCAACATCAAACTAAACCTCTCTCCTATGTTCATCCACTTTAACCTTATGCTTCATGGTATTTTCTGCCAAGGTTTTTCTGACTGTCTCATGAATTTCCTGCATTGCACAAGCAAAGTCTTCTGCATACCCACTTCCCTTGACTCCATCCTTCAATTCCCTCAGCTCATAAACACCTCTAGGGTGTAGTCCATAAACAATTTCAAAGGGACTCTTCCCTGTAGATCTATTGACTGTATCATTATATGCATACTCAGCCTGCCCAATAATCTGATCCCATTGTTGACCATACTCCTTGGTCAAGCATCTCAAGAGGTTTCCAAGTGTCCTATTAACCACTTCGGTCTGACCATCAGTTTGGGGATGGTATGCAGATCCAAAGGACAGATTGGTGCCCATTCTTTGCCAAAGAGTCTTCCAAAAATGACTCATAAACTTGGTGTCTCTGTCTGATACAATGCTGATTGGTAAGCCATGAATTCTGACTATTTCCTTGAAGAAAAGAGAGGCTATTTGACTGGCATCATTGGTTGTTTTGTAGGGTATAAAGTGAGCCATTTTGCTGAATCTATCAACCACAACATACACACTATCCATACCTTGCCTTGTCTTGGGTAAACCAACTACAAAGTCCATGCTTAAGCATTCCCATGGCCTAGAAGGGATTGGCAGTGGCTGGTATAGACCTGCATTTGAAGAAGTGCCTTTTGCTTTTTGACACACTACACAACTCTCTACATATTTTCTGACATCTAGGTTCATCTTTGGCCAATAATAAAACCTTTGAACAAGCTCTTGAGTTTTGGTGATCCCAAAATGACCACTCAATGCACTGTTATGATTCTCTTGAATTAAGTTCTCCCTAATAGAACCTCTAGGAACACAAAGCCGATTCCCTTTAAACAACAAATCACTTTGCAAGGTGTATTCAGCATACTTGCTATGGAAATGGTTCTTAAACTCAAGGCATACCTTATAAATTTCTGCAAATTCTTCATCATCTGCATATAGATCTTTGAAGTGATCTATTCCCATGCTCTTCAACTGGATTTCTTGAATGGTAAGAACCCTCCTGCTCAATGCATCAGCAACTTTGTTGAGAGCTCCTTTCTTGTGCTTGATGTTGAAGGTGTAAGCTTGCAAATACTCCACCCATTTCATGTGCCTGTGACTCAACTTCTCTTGTGAATTCAGAAAACTGAGTGCTTGATTGTCTGAGTACACAATGAATTCCTCGGGAAGCAAATAGTGCCTCCACTTCCTTAGTGCTTGGACCAATGCATACATTTCAAGGTCATAAGAAGAGTACTTCTTCTTGGCTTCACTTAGCTTCTCAGAATGAAAAGCCACTGGTCTACCCTCTTGGCTGAGAACAACTCCAATTGCTACATTGCTTGCATCACATTCAATGGTGAATAGCTTCTCAAAGCTTGGCAACACTAAAATAGGTTGGGTAGCTATCTTTTCCTTCAGCAACTCAAAACTCTTGTTAGCTTGCTCATTCCACACAAACTTAGTTTTCATGCCTCCTTTAATGGTATCCAACATAGGAGCACAAATTGCACTAAATTGTTTGATGAATTTCCTATAATACTGAGCAAGACCATGGAAGCTTCTTACCTCTGTTGTTGTCTTAGGAGTAGGCCAATTGAGAATGGCTTCTACCTTGTTGTTGTCCATCTTCAAGTTGCCATGTGATAGCACAAAACCAAGATACACCAGCTCTGTTTTGATGAACTCACACATTTCCAGATTGATCTTCAGCTTCTCCTCCTATAGCTTCTTGAAAATCAGCTCAATATGTTGGAGGTGCTCTTCTCTAGTTCTGCTATATATTAGTATATCATCAAGATACACTACTACAAACTTTCTAATGTAGTCCTGGAGAATTTCATTCATAAGTCTCATGAATGTGGAGGGGGCATTAGACAAGCCAAATGGCATTACTAGCCACTCATAAAGACCCTCATTGGTTTTGAAGGTTGTTTTCCACTCATCATCCTCATGTATTCTAATTTGGTGGTATCCACTCTTTAAATCTATCTTGGTATAGTACCTAGCTTCACCTAGAAAATCCATGAGATCTTCAATCCTAGGAATGGGAAATCTATACCTAATGGTTATCTTGTTTATTGCTCTGGAATCAGTGCAAAGTCTCCATTCTCCTCCTTTCTTCTGTGCTAAGATAGTAGGTACTACACAAGGACTAATTCTTTTCCTAATGAGACCTTGGTCAAGTAGTTCTTGAATCTGTCTAGCTATTTCCTCATTTTGCTGAGGTGTCATCTTGTAGGCTGCTTTGTTTGGAAGGGTGGCTCCTGGTATCAAGTCTATCCTATGACTTATGGCTCTTTTAGGAGGTAAGGTTGCTGGTTGACCACTACTTATAATGCTCTCATAGGTCTGCAACAAGTCTTGAATCTCCTTTGGTAGTTCTTGTTTTTCAGCTGCTTTCTCTTTGCTTACTTCTCTTGGCTTGATCATTACTGCATAGCCAACACCTTCTCCTTCTTCCAAGGTCTTTAAGAACTCTTTTTCACCAACTAATAGCAGCTTAGAACCTGCTGTCTGCACCTCAGTATCTTCCAACAAAGATTGAATCCTGTAGGTTACATTGTCCTTCTTCAAGGTATATGAATTCTTAGCTCCATCATGCACAGCTTGACGGTCAAATTGCCATGGCCTACCTAGGAGCAAGTGGCATGCATCCATAGGTAATACATCACACAATACCTTGTCTTTGTACTTGCCAATTGAAAACTCCACCCATGCTTGTTCATTCACCAAGACATGCTGACCCTTATTGAGCCATGTGACCTTGTAAGGGTTATTGTGAGGTATTCTTGCTAATTTCAGTTTGCTGACTACCTCCTCTAACACAATATTGTTAGTAGAACCTGAGTCTATGATCACCTTGCACACTTTTCCCATCATCTTGCACTTTATCCTAAACAAGGACCTTCTTTGACTTGGCTCTTCTTTGACTGGTTCTTTGATCAAAGTTCTTCTCATCATGAGATTCTCACCTTCCTTTGAGTTCAATGGTACTTCTAATTGTTTATTTGCTGCAGCTACTTCATCTTGAATCAGATTGGTTCTCTTATCTCCTCCATGAGAAGTGCTTCCTTTCTCAGGACATCTATAGGCTGGGTATCCCAACTAGTTGCAATGATAGCATTTCATGTTGGTGAAGTAACTACCCCTTCCTTGTCCACCACTTCTTCCTCTGGAGCTGAAACCTCTTCCTCTACCACCTCTACTGGAACTTCCTTCTTGCTGTTCAGAAAATCTGACTTCTCCTTGAGCTCTTGATTTTGTGCTTCTTCCACTATAGCTTCCTCTTTGTCCTCTGCTATCTTTTCCTTGGCCTCTACCTTTGGGGTTTTGTTCTTGTTTCTTTTTGCCTTTCTCTTCTATTTTGAAAGCCATTTGATAGCATTGGCGTACTGTTTTGAAGTTTACCAAGCTCATATCTTCCTGGATAGACCACTTGAGTCCATTTAGGTACCTTGCTAACCTAATGCTTTCATCTTCAACCACCTTTGATCTAAGGCACAATTTTTGGAACTCTTCTGTATATGTTTGAACATCCATGTCCTTTTGCCTTAGATTGTGTCTTCTCCTGTGCAACTGGACTTCATAATCATCTGGGAGATAAGTCTGCCTTATCTTAGTCACCATTCCTCTCCATGAAACTATAGGACCTTTTCCTTCTTTCTCTCTTTCAGATTGCACAAACTTCCACCATGTGAGAGCTGCTCCTTTCAACCTAGACTTGGCCACCTTTACCTTTTGGGCCTCTGTTATGCCATCACACTCAAAGTGATTCTCAATACTCTCAATCCAGTCCACAACCGAATCAGGGTCCATTTTTCCACTGAAAAGTGGCACACCATCTAATGCTTTACCACTCAAGGCCTGCAATTCCTTCAAGAATGGTTCCTCTGCAAGAACAGGATCATGGTTTGGAGCTTCCTCCTCCAATTCCACTTCTTTTTCCTTGGCTTCTTATTCTTCTTTCTTCTTTATCTTGTCCTTCACAGCATCTGCTGTTTCTTGGACTTCATCCAGGAGTCTCTCCATCTGAGATATCCTTTCTTTGAGCAACCAGTTATCTTCCTCTTGCTCTTCTACTTTCTTTGCTAGCTCTACATTTGTCACCATGGTTCCTTCCTCTGGTGTATTCTCTCCTACTGATTTAGTGGATTGGCTCATTAATCACAAGCCTTGAATCTAACTCTTTCTCTGATACCAATATGGTGTATGGTACATACCCAAGGTTGCTTGCACTGCATTGTGGAAAACTTTCCACTATCTCCTGCCTGGAACCTGACTCCAGTGGATACCTCTTGAGCTTGTAGGTTGACCAAACCCTACTCCAACTCTTCTCAAAGAGTTCTTACTTTGTGCTTTACCCTGGGTAGCTCAACACCTTCTTGCAACTTGATCAATCTGCTTGGACTTAGAAGGGTCTAAGTGCCAAATTCCTCAACTTACTGGAACTGCTTGCAAGGGGGTTGATGATACTATCTCCATGCTTTATGCATTGAAATATATCCATCTTGCTAGATGTTCAACCTTCCATCTACCTGTTTTCTTGAAGTTGCTTTGAGGAGGCCTAATAGCTAGGGTTTTAGGAAATTTTTGTTGTCTCCTCACACTATTGGATTGTTCCAGCATCAACTCACTTTAACCTATCAAAATATGACCAAAACCTTCCAAATATCGTACTGGTACTGTACAGTACCTTCTGCCCCTGTCCAAGTTCTCAATTTTCCCTTTCCAAACTCCTAATCGGGTTGTCTACACTCGCCTAGGGTTTGGTGTTATCATTTCTTCCTTGACTTTCAAAGCTTCATGTCACTAAATATGTACAAGGACATGGCTTCCCTATCATTTCCATCAACCTCAGGAAGAATCCATGGGCAGATTTCATGGGGAAGCCATGTTTTTGTTGACTATTCAAAACTGTGTTTGTAAACCCACTAAATGTTGATCTAAAGATTCAATTCAAAAGCTCTACACTACTCCACTTGAATATACAAAGAAAAAAGAATTAAATCTATCCTAATAGAATGAACGTATTACTAAATCTATGTATTGACCGCCTATGGTATCACTGTTGCAAAACACAGTGGAATTTTTGAAAAACACCCTACAACGCTAAACTAAGAACTTGGAACAGTCAATGTACACTAAGCGACTTTAATAACAAATGAAAATCACTCTATACTGCCTAAAAAACATAAACATAGTATTAAATTAATTTGTATAGCCCCTTCAAGTTCATTGTTTCACAAAAGACACAACTGATACAAATAATACCAAATTTTATCTATTATTTGCAGTCCTAAACTTATCTTCAATGCATGTATTCTCACTCAACGGACTAACTAAAAAGAAAAGGTACTATGATATGTTAAGGGAACTCATATTCAATGCCTAAAATAGTGCATTAACTCATAAAATACCACTATTCTGAAAACACACGAGGTTTTCAGAAAAACACACAAAATACAGAGCACACCGAACTGTCTTCCATTCACCCCCAAAAATATTTATTACAATCATCTTCTAACTGTCTACAAGCACCTTACTACCACTTTGATGCCATTTTCATAGTTTAAGGGCAGTGGCTCGAGATTTTTCCCTGATTTCAAGTGATTGTCAAAGACAAGTAGGTGCATGCAAACTAACAAGTTATCATGCAATCACACCACTTTGCCATTATCCTTCATTTTAGGAATATTATCTCTTCAAGCTCGAACAAATAGCTCCTTAACTATCTTTTAGCATCTTTCTCTAAACAATGAGGAAGTGACATTAACACATTCATAATATTTAACATATGTTGTCCTAAATTTAATAAAGAAAAATTTTAATACTAATGTCCTAATGAAGATTTTAGTCCTAAAGACTAACTCTCCACCTAGAAATGCAATATCTACTAAGATCAAAACAAACACAATAAAGTCCTGATTTGGCCAAGATCAGGTACAAGCCAAAATTTTGCAAACCAACATGGAGGTCAGCCTAGGTGCTCCTGCACTAAGGCCCGACAAAATCGGCTCATGGAATATTGTCAATCTGCAATCAATGGTCAGTCAGATATCTTCATTTTGTTGCACCCAGCCCATCAAGTTTCCCTATGTTCTCCTAACTAATCCTTTGATTGCATGGAAAGAAGTTATAAGTGCTCATTAAACTCTCAACTATTGGAGCCTCCTCAAACTTTCCCATAGGACGTGGAAAATGCTTAGAAATGATTAAATTCCCTAATAGGGTGTGGGAGATCTTTTAGGAAAACATTTGACACTAATTTGATCCATTGAATTCTTCTTCATTCTTATGTATTCCTCAAATATACCTTGCAATACCCCTATCATACCTAAATCTACTACATTCATGTCCTTGTTAGCTAGCATGTAGGTGATATAGTATGGTCCATGAATTTTTATGTCTTCTTTTTTAATTTTTCTATACAGTCCTCTTTTATCTCACTACTAGGTCCTCAAATAAAAAGAAAAGAAAAACATTGGTTTTTTTCTCATCTAAGGCCCCTAAGGTTTTAAACCCCTTAGATGCAAGGATTCAAAGCACATCAACCATTTGGTACAAATGACTAAATCCCAAAGATGATTTGTAGCAGTGAAAGAGTTTGGAAAGGTAGAGAGAGCTACACTGGTGACTCAGGAGAAACTTCAGCTTTCAAAAACAAAGCCAATTAGGCTGGTAGACATGTGGATCAAGACAACATTTGGTGGAAGAGGAAGAAAGATGACTAGAACTCTAGAGGCCCACCATACTGGATTTTGATATTCAACCATGAGAGCACAAGAGAGAGCTGATATCATGTATCAAAACATTAATCATGCATTCTTACAACCAATGGATAAGGAGATGATTACTTTTCTTCATTTTCATTTTCATAACGTTATCACAGTGTGGGAACCATGAAGACCAAGGATGTCCAGTTTTATGTGGAGGTAATGGATGTGGTCCAAACTTTAGGAGGGGCAAGAAGGTCAATGTATGATCTTGATGAATGATAGAAGAGGGTTGATCAGACAAACCAAGGGCACCTAGTCATGAGTAGGGACCTGTAGGTTAGATTGGTGAAGCAAAGCACCAAGGAGGTCTTACAAGGAAAGGCCTAGAGCAGGAATCAGTGATTGATTCCTCCAACCCCATAGAGAGCACACTAGGCAAAATGTGCAAGTATAGAATGAGTTTATGACTTAGATGTATGCCTTCAGGAATTTTTGTGGTTGGAATGATGTTTTCTAATCAGATTTTCCCTCATTGAACCTCTTGGGACACATAACTAATTTCCCTTAAACAATAACCCATTTTGCAAAGTATATTCAGAGTATTGGCTATGGAAATGGTTCTCAAAGTTAGAACATACCTTATAGGCCTTTGAAAAGTCTTCATCATCTCCATATAGATCCTTGAAACTCTCTATGCCAATGCTCTTGATCTGTATCTCTTGGACTGTCAACAATCTCCTGCTCAATGCATCTGCCAATTTATTTAGCTATCCCTTCTTGTGCTTGATGGTGAAGGTAAAAGCTTGGATGTATTCCATCCATTTCAAATGCCTATTACTCAACTTCTCTTGAGTTTTGATAAAACTGAGTGCCTAATTGTCAGTAAAGACTAGAAACTCCTTGGGTAGAAGATAATGCCTCCATTTCCTAAGTGACTGAACCAAAGCATAAAGTTCTAAGTCATAGGTTGAATACTTCTTCTTTGCTTCATTGAGCATCTCACTAAAGAAGGCTATAGGCCTACCCTCCTGACTAAGCACTCCTCCTACTACCACTCCACTTGCATCACATTCCATAGTGAACAACTTGTCAAAGCTAGGTAATAAGAGAATTGGTTGAGTTGCCACCTCTTGTTTCAATTTTTCAAACCCTTTCTCAACTTCTTGAGTCCACAAAAACTTAGTTTTTAAACCACCCTTGATTGTATCTAAGATTGGTGCACATATACCACTAAAATTCCTTATGAATTTCCTATAAAATTGAGCCAATCCATGGAAACTTCTTACCTCAGTCCCTATGGTTGGTGTAGGCCAGTTTAGGATGGCTTCCACCTTGCTTGGATCCATCTTCAATGATTCTTTGGACACTACAAAACCCAAATAGACTAGCTCTTGCTTAAAGAATTCACACTTCTCTAGATTGATTGCCAACTTCTCTTCTTGCAACCTTCTAAGAACTTGCTCCACATGTTTCAAATGCTCTTCTGTGTCTTGCTGTATATGAGGATGTCATCAAGGTACACTACCACAAATATCCCTGTAAAGTCCTTAAGCACTTCATTCATGAGCCTCATGAATGTGCTAGGGGCATTGGAGAGACCAAATGGCATCACTCTCCACTCATATAACCCATCATTTGTCTTAAAAGTTGTCTTCCACTCATCACCATCCTTAATTCTGATCTGATGATACCCACTCTTGAGATCCAACTTGGTGAAGTATTGTGCACCTCCAAGACAATCCATTAAGTCCTCAATTCTAGGAATAGGGAACCTATACCTAATTGTGATCCTATTTATTGCTCTAGAGTCAGTGCAAAGTCTCCACTTACCTCCTTTCTTGGTTGCTAAGACCACTGGTACTGCACAAGGGCTAATACTCTTTTGAATCAAGCCTTGATCCAACAACTCCTTCACTTGCCTAGCTACCTCAAGATTCTGATCTGGTGTAAGCTTGTATGCTACTTTGTTAGGTAATGAAGCTCCAGGTATGAAGTCAAATTGATGACTTATAGCTCTCTTTGGAGGCAAAGTTGCAGGTGTACCATCACTGACAATATCCTTCTACTTTTCTAGCAGCTTTTGGACTGACTTTGGTATGACTATCTTTTTAGTCTCTTCTTCATCTTTTGACTGCATTAAAACCACATATCCTTCACCTCCTTGATGTAGATTGTTAAGGAACTCCTTCCCACTACTAAACATGATGTTTGGTGCCTTTGATTGTCCCTCTTATTCTTCTGACAGTGATTGCAACTTAAAAGTCTTCCCATCCTTCTTGAATGAGATTGTATTCTCTCTCCCATCATATATGGCACCTCTGTCATATTGCCATGGTCTTCCTAGTAGAAGATGGCATGAATCCATGGGTAATACATCACAAATCAGCTTATCTTTGTATCCTCCAATGGAAAACTCCACTGTTACCTGCTCATTTACTAAAACACTCTACCCTTTGTTTAGCCAAGTGACCTTGTAGGGGTTAGTATGAGGTGACTTCTCTAATTTTAGTTTCATTACTCCCTCCTCTAATATTATATTGTCTGTTGAACCTGAATCTACTATGACCTTGCACACTTTTCCAAGTATCTTGCACCTTACTCTAAATAGAGCCCTCCTCTATTTTGGTTCCTCTTTAACTGGTTGTTTGATCAGAACCTTGTTGAACATCAGATTCTCTCCTACCTCAGATTCAACATGACTGACCTCAGATGCCTTAGGACTCATGGTGTCCTCTTTTGCATAAGTCACTCTCTTTTCATTGCTTGATGAAGATGCTTTCTCCGGGCACCTATAAGCAGGATGACCTATTTGATTACAATGGTAATACTTCATGTTTGCAAAATAAGAATTGCTCCTACCTGCTCCTCTTCTTCTATTTGAACCTCCTTAAGGTCCTCTACCCTTGTTATATCCACCTCTTGTAAATGTTTCACCTCCATGATCTATGAGTTTTGACTCTCCTTGGTTTCTTTGGTCATTGCCTCTACCTTGGTAGCCACCACACTGTCCTCTTTGATCTCTTTGATCTTTGCCTTTGCCTCTGCCCTTAGAATTCTGATCTTGCTTCTTCTTACTCCTCTCTTTGATCTTTAATGCCAATTGATAACATTGGTGCACTGTTTTGGGGCTTAATAGAACCATCTCCTCTTGAATGTTCCACTTCAAACCATTGCGATACCTAGCCACCTTGATAGTTTCATCCTCTATGACATTGGACCTCATGCAAAGTCTTTGAAACTTCTCAGTATAAGAACTCACATCCCGATCTCTTTGCCTCAAACTCTATCTCCTCTTATGCAACTGAATTTCATAGTCTTTAGGTAGGTATGCTTCTTTCACCTTGGCAACCATTCCCTTCCAAGTAGGGCCATTACTTGCCTTCCTTCTCCCTCTGTCTAAATTGAATTTCCACCAAGTTAAGGTAGAACCTCTTAGTCTTGATTTAGCCACCTTGCAGCCATTAGCCCGGTGGCTCCATCCCTCACCTCAAAGTGGTTTCCATTCCTCCTATCCAATCCATAACTAAATCAGCCTCCATCTTTCCACTAGCGGTGGTACTCAGCTAGTCTTTTCCACTCAAAGCCTTCAATTCTTTCAAGAAGGGATCCTCCTTCAATATAGGGTTAGGTTCAAGGATTCTATCCTCCTCTACAACCTCTTCTTTTTCTATTCTTCCATCAAACCACATAACATTCAGTGCTTGCTCAAGTTGGTCTAACTTCTCTCTCAATACCCTATTGTCTTCCTCTATTTCTTCAACCCTCTTGGCCAACTCAGCATTTGTCACCATGATGCTAGAACCACTAGACTCTATCTCTGACATACAAGATCAATCCCAAATCTTTTGCTTGCTCTGATACCAATCTGATAGGGAGAGGGGTTGGAGGAATCAATCACTGATTCCTACTCTAGGCCTTTCCTTGTAAGACCTCCTTGGTGCTTTGCTTCACCAATCTAACCTATAGGTCCCTACTCATGACTAGGTTCCCCTGGTTTGTCTAACCAACCCCTCTTCTATCACAAACTCCAACCACCAAGTCCACCTTGGTTCATTGCCACAACTCTTCCTTAGCCTTTACGCTATACTAAAGACCAATCTTCCTCAACACTCGATCAAATCTTGCAGGGGTAGTGATAAGTCTTAAAAGGCTTCAAGCTGTCCTCCAAAGGTGTTTGGGCAACATCAAAGACTTCAACTTCCCATAAAACTCTCACGATCCTTTAGCTAGGGTTTGAAAGGCTAAAGTAGCCCTTGAGCCCACTATGAGTCTCACCTACAAATAGGTTCAGAACTCCTACAAATCTCAAAAGGACTTCCCTCTTTTCCAAGGTTCTTGCTTCACAGGACAGCACTCAAAGATTCTTGAGGTCTCAGCCTTCCACTGTCTCTACAAAGCTCAAACATGAAATGGAGCAAAAACTAGGGTTTTAAGCCTTCCCTTGACAGTTAGCAAACTTCCAATTTTTTTACACACCAAATGGACAGATGGAGCCTCCTCCTTCATGTAGTAACAAGGTAACACACCACCCTACCTCCTCCAAGAAGAAAATCCTCAATGGCTCAGCACCCCTGCAAGATTTGTGACCTGCAGAACAAGTTTTTCCTAGCTGGACCTGCACTGGCTCGCCTAGGGCATCACTTTGCTAGCAACTCCTGCACTCAAAAAAAACCTACCAACTAACATATGTACAAGCATGGTGTCTAGGCACTGTTTTCAAAAGGTCGTACGGTTTGTATGGTGGAAAAGTGCTCTAGCACCCCATTTACTCAACACTGCCTGTTTCAGGCCAGCAAGCACAAAGAAACCAAAATATTTACAAAGAGACAAGAAAATGATTGAAAGAACTATCTAAAGGCTACAAAAAACTTGTACTGGATTTATTCTACATCCTACACACAACACAAAACCAGATTTAATCCATTAGAGCCTTCTTTTAGACCAAAAAATAGAAAATTTCACTCAAAAAACTATTTTCCTTCAATTTCCAACAAAATAATCCATACAAACGTACTTTCAACCTTGCACAAAGGTCAAGGAAACCTTTAAATATGCTTTCCCAACAGTTATTTTTCCAATGGGCCCTTCTTGGCCGCTCAAACACAAAAGGAGCATGTTTTTGCAAAAATTGTCAATAATTGCAAAAACCTCCATTCCTAAACTTTGGACTAGAACCTTTTGTTTCTCACCCATGGTCAACATGACCTTATTATAAAACATCATTCCAACCAAAAAAATTCCTAAAGGCATAAATCTAAGTCATAAACTCATTCTATACTTCCACATTTTGCCTAGTGTGCTCTCTATTGCTTCCTAGGTGCTCCTGCACCAATGAAATTAAGGAAGAACAACAAGAGAGGAACAGGAAAAATAAAATCAATACATAGTTTAAAGGATTTTTCAAGCGAGTAAGAGAGCTATGGGAGCAACCTCGTCTAAAATATTTTGAACTAGAGTTTTATATACCATTTAGAGCTTGGTTTTCATGGAGTTCCTTTCAAATCATCTGCTTTTATTATTCCTATGGTAATTTTTTTGGTAGAGTTGGTGGAATTACCTTTCTTAGTAATCACTATTACTGAGATTGAGATTGTTAACCTTGAGAGAGTAGGACTTGGGAAAAGGGATTTGATATGGCTATTGTTTTCAAATAATTCAAGCGAGATGTACTCCATATGCGCCATTCACCAATCTTGCTTGATGGCATCAAAGGAATGGATAGACTCCATGGATATAAAGTATTATGAAAGTAGAATGAACTTCAACTAGCAGCCAATTTACAAGTAAGACTATTATACTTGATGATCTAGATAAATTTATTGAAGATGTTGGTTGGGAATTTTTGAATATGGAAGCTAGTGATTTTGATTATGATAATTCAGAAGAGTCGGATCAAGGATATGAACCCTCTAATGTAGAAGAGGAATCATAATTAGATTTCATACAGCCACCATCAAGAGTGTTACAATCCAATCAACAAGATGGAGGGAATTCTTATATAAGGATAATTTTCAATGTTGCAGGTACCAGCTTTAATGCCAACTACAATGGCAACATTAAAATTCCTATTAGTATTTATGTTAAGAAAATTTCCTTTAGATGCAAGGATTAAGCACGTAACCATGTGGCTTAATTTATATCATAAGTTGTACCATGATGTTCACTATGCATTCCTCTACTGTTTTGATTGTCAAATGTTCCACTGACTTGTCATTGATCACCACCATATTCTCCTTTTCATGATTATTTTCCCTATCATCTTTGGTATAAACACTTGACTATTATATTTAACTCAAGTGAGGAAACTTAAAAATCATAATGGTAGGCCAAAGAAAGAATATTCAGTCTTTTCATGGTAAAAGGAGACCTCAATTTAATCATTGTCATCCTCAAAAGGTTAATTCCATTGTCAAACATTTATTGCATATCTTAAACTATGACAAGTGTTTAATAAGGGTTTTGAAGAATAGGCCCTTGACAAGTTAGCTCCATCATTTTTTATTGTCGTTGTATCTTTATTTAGCTCTTACTCCATTCCTTGCAACAATGATACTTGGATTTTTCATACTTAACTTAGTTGGCTACTATCAAAGCTCCTTTTGACTAGATCATCTCTTCTTCTCATATTGGTTGTCATATTTTACATTGTGTTTTGACGCTTTTTCACTTTTTTCACTTAAAATTTGTCCTAAAGGGTCTTTTTTTTTTCAATGTGATTGTCCCAGGTTATTGCTTTTTTTTTTAAAATTGATAATCATATTGTTGGTTGATGCATTACATCGATTTCAAACTCAAAGCGACTACTTCAAATTCGATAAATTTTTGTGATTGAATAATTTGTTGTTTTGTTTTTAGATGTTGGTGAGAGAAACACCACCAAACATAACAAGGGCAATGGATATCAGAGTTTCTACTGCAATACAATCCTTGATGGCTCTGATAGGGGAGGTATGAGGCAAATTACTAAATTTCAATTTACATTCATTGTTATAGATGAACTAGTTCTAGTGAAAAATCAAACCATTATTGATTCATAGTTTAATTCCTATTTGGATGGTTTATACAAGGCTCGAGCATGCCTAAGCATCGGCGTGCAAATATTTCCATTGAGGAGAGTGATCGTCAGATGGCTGTACGTGATTAAATTTTGTTAAATATATTAATTTTTATAGAAATGTAATTTCTATATATTAATGTCTTTCACTTCTTATTGTAACTTGAGTTGAAACTTGACGGGACCTAAACCACAGGAGGAGGCGGTAAAGACACTCCTCCATGAGAAGCAATTGTGGTTATACGCCATCGAATTAAAAGCCGAAGAAATTGTATTTGAACCCGGAGCATGGAGAAATGAATTTTGAATGTAGAGCCCTTTGTTGTATGCCTACATGGCAATTTTATACATATTTTTTATTCGATATATTTGACATTGTATGCCTATATGGCTTTTTTGTAACTATATTTTATACTTATATTGACATATATTGATGTACATGTGTACATGGCTATTTGATTAATACAAATCTTTTTTATCGATGGTGTCCATATTTGCATTATAAATTCATGGTTCAATAGATATGAGTTACATGTATTCAAGTGTATACTTTACAACTTACGCACATGTATACTTTTTGACTTACGTTGGAACATTGAAAAGTGTGGAAATTTGTGTTTGGAAGTCAAATGTAAGCCAATTTTGCAATTCTCGGTTCTTGCATACTCGATCTTATGGACTTTATTCCTTCCCTAGAACATATTGAATATTTTTTTGATTTGAATTACGAGGAATAAATTCCTCATTTTGAACCACTATTTTCTTGTTTTCCTTCCAACACAAAAAAAATGTTCACACTTTTCAAATTGATCAATGATCAATAATGGCTAGTGTAAACACTTGACATTTTATGTGTTTTGAACTTTAATTTATAATTTTGTAGTTTATATTCATAGCGTTGATTACATTGCATTGCACATCTTTCAAACTCAAAGAAACATTTACTTCACATTGCATAACTAATAACTAGATGCTAATAGATGACAAAATTTTAATTACAATATAGTTTTACAAAAGTCAATCTAGCGGAGTTATGCAATTACTTCACATTGCATAACTAATAACTAGGGCATTTGCCAGCTGCATTTGCTTGTCATGGCATTATGAGACCACATTTCTTTGAGAATTTTTCAAGCAGTTCTTGCCTTGTCTATACTACCACATTTTTCATACATGTCTACCAAAGCATTTTTCCAAATAGTTCAAGTGTTCCCTTGTTGCTATGGTTGAAAGCCTAAAACAAGTGCTTTCGAACAAGCTATGGATGCTTGGAAAAAATCTATCAAAAGCATAATATTAAGCAATATCATAGACAAGGCAGTTAACTCTTTAAAAAAATGCCTCAAAGAAATGAGGTCTCATGACCTGATGGAATACCATGACAATCAAAAATATTTGATTGTCATGCCATTCCATCACCATGAGACCACATTTCTTTGGGGCATTTTTTCAAAGAGTTCACTGCCTTGTCTATACTAACACATTTTTCATACATGTCTATCAAATAATTTTATCAAACAGTTCATTGCATTGTTGCTATGGCTAAAAGCCTAAAACAGGTGCTTTCGAACAAGCTATGGATGCTTGGAAAAAATCTATCAAAGCATAATAGTAAGCAACAAGCTGATGCAATACAAAGATTGCCAAACCACACAATAGGCCCATTCAAACTACCATAATTCAAGTTACATCAGGCCCATATCACTAAGACATAGCCTAGACAATAGGAGGAATGGCCTATTTCAACATACTACACTCAAACCCTTAAGGGATCGATCTGGTTGAACGTAGCTCGGAGCGATTCCACGTGTTTGGGTGCAAGAGAAGGACCATTTCTAGTGTAAAGCATGCCCTGTTTAGATGCATTGGAGATATTCTATTTGGTCACATGAGTTAGCGGAACAAAAATTGCACCACCTTGCAACTTTCCAGCGCTTCCATCAGCACTTTCCATCAACTAAAGCCCGAACACCGCGGGAAAGCCGCGCCGAGATAGCGAGGAGAGGTTATTGTAGGGGCTGGAATGATCCATGGGATCGCGAAATTTCCTAAAGCATCACGGTGTCACGAGTAATGTCATCTTTGAAGTTTGCACCCATTTTCCCTTTAGACCCTTAGGGATCAATCACGGTTGAGCGTAGCTCGAATTGATTCTGCATGTTTGGGTGTGAAGAGGACCATGTCTAGCATAAACATGCCTATCACAGACATGTTGGGATAGTCCATTTAGTCATGAGTTGCAAACAAAAATTGCCACCTTGCAACTTTCCACTTTGCTTCCATTTGACACTTTTTTCCATCAGCGAAAACTAGACACCACTTGCGGAAAGTACTCAAGATAACCAAAGCTAGAAGAGGTTATTGTAGAGGGCCAACATGATCCTAATAGAATCGGTGAAGTTTCTAAGCATCCGCGATTATTAGGGTAATCTTATCAGAAGCTTGCAGCCATTTTGCCTTTGGACCCTTAAAGGGGATCGATCCCTAGGTTGAATGTAGTTCAAAGCGATTAATGTTTGGGTGCAAAGAGGACCATTCTAGTGTAAAATTCCTATTTAGATGTGTTGGAACAATCTATTTGGTCACATGAGTTGTAGAGCGAAAGTGCACCACCTTGCAACTTTCCATTTTGACTTTCCATCGGTGAAAACTGGAGCACCACGGGAAAACCACTCTGAGATAACAAAGCGGAGAGGTTATTGTATAGGAACCCAACATGATCCATGGGATTAGATGAAGTTTCTAAGTGTCGGTGTCTGAGTAACCTCCTGCTAAATTTTGTAGCCATTTTTCCCTTTAGACCCTTAAGGGATCGATCTGGTTGAACGTAGCTCGAAGCAATTTCGTGTGTTTAGGTGTGAAAGAGGACCATTCCTAGCATAAAAATTCCTATTTAAATGTGTTGGAACAGTCCATTTTATCACCGCAGTTGTAGAACTAAAATTGCACCACCTTACAGCTTTCCCTTTGCTTTCAGCCGACACTTTTTTCCATCAACTAAAGAAATTTGGATGCAGGAAAACCACTCTGAGATAACAAAGAGAGGAGTTATTGTAGAGGGACCAACATGATTCCTATAGGATCAGGATGATAATTTCACAAAGCATCACGATTATGCGAGTAACCTCATGTTGAAGTTTGCAGCCATTTTGCCCTTTGGACCCTTAAAGGGATTGTCCAGGTTGAGCGTAGCTTCGGGCGATGCAGCATGTTTGGAGTGTGAAAGAAGACCATGCCTAGCATAAACATGCCTATTTGAATGTGTTGGAACAGTCCATTTGATTGCATGAGTTGCAGAACGAAAATTGCTTGCACTAGATGACCAAATTTGCTTATAAGTGCTAAAACACTAAATCGGGTGTAACATGCAAACCAAAATGAATCTTTATAGGATAAATACATTTTAGGGTACCCATTTTGGGCATTAAAAACATATATCGATTTTACATACACTTGTCTTGGAACACATGCCTGCTGTCCCAACTTCTTTGCTTCTAAAGAATCCCAAACATACAGGGAGTTTTGCTTGTTTTGTGTGGATTTTTCTTAAAGAGGCACTTAGGAGTGATGGAAATGGTTGTAATTAGTCTGTACGAATCTGAATCAGGGCTTTGGGGTGAAGGGGTGAGCCTAGGTAATCAAAATCCTAGTGTGATCAGCAAATTAAGCCTCTTGGGGACAGTGATACATTGGTCCATGGTTGTTCTTCCATCCACTGTCAAAAGGTGAGACTTTGGGGTCTTGTAGAGGCATATCATAGTTGCCTAAATTCATTAGTTTGAGCCTGGTATAGGCTTGTGGGTGGATTTTATTTAGACTATCCTACCTTTCAAAAATCTGTTGTCCCACCAAAACTAGGCCTGAATAGCCCCCTTTTCCAAAGCAACCCTATTCAAAACTTATCACCTGACCATGAAACTTTCTACAGTATCTTAAATTGTTCCCAAACCAAGTATTTTCTAGGTTTTAATCTCCTATGACACCCTCAACATGCTCAAACACAAAACCCTCATGAAATTGCTCCAAAAACTAGGGCCTCTTGAAAAATTGACTTCCACACACTTCCAAAATCTTCTCTTTGACTTTTCACCATTAAATCATCATTCCTAAACACCTTCAACTCAAAAACATGCCCCTCATTAAGGTAGATCTCCTGCTGCTACACTTTAGGCATCATTTTCATGCAGTTTTCAATGTGAAATCTCGGTGTACACCCTATCATTCCTCCTTCCTGCACATTATTTTGTTAGATTGTATTATACATGTAAGGATTGATCCATTTCACAAGTCACAACAACATTATTTCATGAAATGGATCAAATATCCGATGGTAAAAATTGTTCCTTGACCAAACTCTTCATCCTTTCCCATATAGAAACTTTTGCCAACCCTCTAGCCATCCTATCATTTTGAAAACTAGTCCACCATGTCAGTGTTGTACCTCTCAAATTTGTCTTAGAAAACTTAACCTTCCTCTCTTCTTCCATCTCTTCAAACTCAAAATAGTTTTCTAAGGCATCAAGCCATCCTAGCACCTCTTCACTATCCATCTTCCCCTAATAGATAGGAAACTCTATGTGACTCTTTCCTCCATGACCTTGTGCTGCTTTCAACAATCTTATGAACTTCCTTTCCTCAGGGTCTTCTATCTCATTTGCTGGTTGTCTTTGAGTTACCCGCACATTCTCTTCTTCTTCATCATTGTCTTCTTGTTCTCCTTGTTCTCCTCACCTATTTCTCTCAAGGCTATTGATCCTAGCCTGCATAACTATTGATCAAGGCTATTTATGGAATGAAAGTAGACATTGCCATGAGTTATGATCCTAAAGGGTATATCAGTAAAATGAGGGTAGAGAGGGGTAGATCTCATATCTACCATCATTTCCATGCATCTAATGATGTGATAAGGAACCTCAAAACTAATAAGGAGGTCAGAGAAAGGAAAAGGAAATGGATGTTCATGGTCCAAACAAAATAGAAGAGGAGAAAAATAATCATGCTTATGTTATTCCTTTGCAAAGTACACAAGTCCCATGGAAATGATGGAGAAGATGTTTGTTTTCATGGCAGATGGGAATTTTTCTAGCATGATGAAGTTGGCAGAGCAAGAGAAAAAGGGATGGAAGTTGAACAACTTGTTTAACAACAAGCCTTGTCAATAGAATCATCAACACAAGTTGCTTATAGCCAATCAATGCAAACTCTTGATGCACCCTTGGTTGATTATTCAAAGAATCCAAAAGAAAGGGAGAGTGTGCAAGAGGAGACTATGAAGAATGTTCCTAGAGATGAGGAAGTAAACTAACACTTCCCTTCTCCCCAAATCAATCAAGGTAATGAACAATTTCCTAAAAATAGGCTAGCAGTTAATTTTTAAGATGAGAACTCTGTTCCCGATGATGCCAAAGTATTAGCTTGTAGCTAGTTCATGGATGATGATACCTTTGTTACTACAAATTAATTTAGACACTTCATCATCAAAGTGAAGAAAAATGAACTTAATGAAAAACTAGCTAATGAAAACGTATGAAGAGGTCACTCGACAAGTTATCTAATAAATAGATTTTCATGCTTATATAATCACTTTGGAAGAAGGGAGGAGATTAGTTAAAGAAAGTGGTATTCTTGTGTTTCTGATAGGGAGGTGGTTGGAGGAATCAATCATAGATTCCTACTCTAGGTCTTGCTTGCAAGACCTCCTTGGTGTTTTGGCTTTCCACCTTAACCTATAGGACCCTTCTCAAATTTAGGTACCCTTGGTTTTTCTGGCCAACCCCACTTCTATCACAATTCCATCTACCAAGCTAACCTTGGTGCAATGCTCCAACTCTTCCTTAGCCCTTAATCACTCCTAAAGGCTAACCTATCCTCAACTCTCCATTAGTTCTTGCAGGGGTGTGGGAATGTCTTTAATGGCTTCAAACCAACCTCCTAGGGTACTTGAAGCTTTAATGGATTGATATAGCATCAAGACCTGTGTAGGATGTAGAGTGGTGTTTCTACAAGCTTTGTGTGTCATTAGATAGTCATTTTATTCATTTTCAAGCACTGTTTGTAAATAAGTTGGATTACACACTGTTGCTGGTCTGAACTAGGCAGTCTTGAGCAAATGGAGGTTTAGATCACTTTCCCACCGTACAAATTGTATGGCCCTTTAGGAATAGTGACTAGACTCCATGTGTGTAAATATGGTAGGATTTAGGGTTTGTGTGAACACAGGAGCTGTCGGCAAAGTCTTGCCCTAGGTGAGCCAGGAAGAGTCCGGCTAGGGAAGACAAGAAGTGCAGAGCACATAACTTGTAGGGGTGACCAGTTCTTGATAAATTGCTTTTTGGAGGAGGTAGGAAAGTGTCTTACCTAGTTTCCACATGAAGGAGAAAGCTCCATTAGTTCAATTGATTTGAGAACAAGTTGACAGTTTGAAAACAGCCAAAAAATGTCTTAAAACCCTAGGAAATGACCATTTTCAAGTTTAAGCATTGTACGGACAGTTAAAGCTTAGGACCTCAAAAATATTTGAGAGGTGTTCATATGGGACAAGGACCTCAAAGAAAGATTGAGGTGGTATTTTGAAATGTTTGAGTAATAACCAGTTGTTTTGGTGATGGAAACCTAATTGGGCATCATGGACTAGTAGCCTTCTTAACCCTAGATGAGGGTTTGGTGAAAGAGATGAAAAGGTGGAGTTTTGGTGAACCTTCAAGAACCCTAGGAGGTTTTTTTGAAGCCATTGAAGACATCTCTACACCCCTGCAAGAACTAATGGAGTGTTGAGGATAGATTAGCCTTTAGGGTAGATTAAGGGCTAAGGAAGAGTTGAAGCATTGCACAAAGGTTAACTTGGTAGATGGAATTGTGATAGAAGTGGGGTTGGCTAGACAAACCATGGGTACCTAAACTTAAGAAGGGTCCTATAGGTTAAGGTGGTGAAACAAAACACCAAGTAGGTCTTGCAAACAAGACCTAGAGCTAGAATATGTGATTGATTCCTCCAACCCCCTCCCTATCACTCTTCTTCTTCATCATTGTCTTCTTGTTCTCCTTGTTCTCCTCACCTATTTCTCTCAAGGATATTGATCCTAGCCTGCATAGCTTCTCTCTCCCTTCTCCATTTCCTCTCTTCCCTTGCTTTAGCCTGCTCTCTTGCTGCTTCTTGTTCTATTCTTTCCCTTCTCTCCCTTTCCAAAGGTTTCAAACTCTCAACTCTCTTGCTAACTGATTTTTAGGTGCCATTGCTGATTCTTCAATCCCTAAAGGACCTACCTCGATACCACTATGATGTAGAGGATATGGGACAAGGCAAAACTCAAAGGCTTGAAGGTTTTTTCAATGAAGTAATCTCAACCATGTTCTAAACAACGTTAAGGAAAGAAGCCTCAAAGTGCACTTATGACTCCAATCTTTCTCCTATAGACCCAAACCCTTGGAATGCCCTTAAGGGAGTCAAAAAAACTTGTCTTGAATGTTTTCAAAGCCCCAAACCTCTGACTCAAACAAAAACCCACTTTTCCACCTTGACTAGGCTTCCAGCCAACTAGGCCTCCAATGGTGGTTTTTTTGACTTTTCTAACAACTTTTCCAAAAGAATCACCAAAATAATGATTTAATTAGGTGTGTTTTGTGATGCTACACAACATACCAAAATATTGATAGCACTTGTTTCAGACCAAACCTTTCAAAAATCTGTTGTCCCACCAAAACTAGCCTAAATAGCCCCCTTTTCCAAAGCAACCCTATTCAAAACTTATCACCTAACCATGAAACTTTCTACAGTATCTTAAATTGTTCCCAAACCAAGTATTTTCTAGTTTTTAATCTCCTATGACACCCTTAACATGCTCAAACATAAAACCCTCATGAAATTGCTCCAAAAACTAGGGCCTCTTGAAAAATTGACTTCTGCACACTTCCAGAATCTTCTCTTTGACTTTTCACCATTAAATCATCATTCTTAAACACCTTGAAGGAATTTGAAGGAATATTTTAAGTATGACAGTCAATGAATAGAAAAATGTTAGAGAAGCAAGGGTTTCAAAGACCTATTAAGAAACCTTATGACAATTCAAGGCATCATACAAACACAATTTGAAGCACACCATTGAATGCAAGGATATAGAGTTTAGAGGAGGTGTTCCAAGGGAATTTAAACTGAAATAGATGATAATGGAAAGATCACTAGTCTTAATGTCCAATTTGAGATGTGTTCCAATGTGAAAGGACCTAATGTCCTAATTTGAAATAGATGACTTAAGGACCTAATGTCCAATTTGAGATGTGTTCCAAACTGGCTTAATGTGATGTAGAGAAAAGGAAGAAAAATCTCAATCCACACTCAACTTGACATTCATTTAAAAAATTCTTGTTTCCCTTACAATTTGGACTCTCTTTCCCTTCATAAAACCTTGAAAGGGCAGACTTTGCCATTGTTGTTTTTGATTGAATTGATCACTCAATAATGCAACTTGATCACTCAACTTGAATCACACAATCAAACATCTCAACATGACTTGGGGATGATGTAAAAACTCTCACACAATAGAAAATGACCAAACAAATAGACCTTGTACCCAAAAACATCCATTCTTCCATTGCTCCTACACAAGCCCATGTAACTATGCAACATTCACCAATACGATAGTGAAAATAAAAACTGATTAAAGGAATTAACTAGAAAATTAAACATTCTTTTTAGACTCCTAAAATATCCTCCACAAGTTCCCAAAATCATGGGATCGAGCACCCACCATAAATGTATCAAAGATTGACTTACAAGCCATAAATGAGGCTTAGCCCAGGCTGCATAAAGGAAGTGTTCAACCTTTCAAGGCACACCCAAACACCCATGAATTCCTTTAAAATATTCTAAAATGTTCCCCAAAGACCTGTTCCATGCTTTTCATTCATTAGTATTGCTGAAATGCTTTCGAGAAAATTATGAAAAGTGCATTTTAAAGACCATTTTCATGCATTTACAAGGGAAAAACTGACCTAGGGCATCAAATAACTTTTGTAAACCTCCATCTTTCACTCTGAAACAAATTTTAACATGAATAAGGGCCCTAAACCTAACATTCTACCAATTTTTACATTTTTCCCATGGTGGAAATGGGAATTATGACCATTTTGGTGACCAAACCCTTGTTTGGTAGGGTTTCAAACCCTCTTTCACTAAAATTGAAGTAAATTTCTTAATACTTAATGAAATCAATTCAAATCACCACCAAAATAAATTATTCTCTACCCTCTATCAAACCATATTCATTATAGGGCTTTACAATGCTGCTGCAGGTCGTACCAATCGAAGGAATAGTCAAAACTGCTGGAAAATCAAGAAAAACAGAGTTGTTTTAATATTCAAATGCTTCAAACTTCCAATAAACCTTCTACCCTAACCAAAAGGAGGCCTTATAAAATTTTACACATCATTTCCAATGACCCTCAACTATTTTTTTTTTTTTTTTGCCATTGGTTAAGGGATTTACAACTTAAATGATGAGTTTACACAAATTAAACTATGACAACATTGCATTTTTGAAGCAATTTTGACTCCTATCATCTAAGACCCAAAAATGCATTCAAATGACCCTGAAAAAACCTTATTACATCATCAAGACATCAATATTGCATGTTCATATACAAATTTTAGTTGTTTTTCCTTCATAGGCTAGAAGAGCAACATTTGTGCAAGTTTGCAATTTTCACACTATTGACTCAGGTAATCTAAAAGACTCATCCTAATTCATGACTAATGATTTGGTAGACATGTATGCAAAATGTTGAAGCATAGAGAAAGCATGTGAAGTTTTTGACAGAATTCCTCAAAGAGATGTCATCTCATTGACTGCAATTATTGCTAGATATGCACAAAATGGATTTGTTGAAAATGCTTTAGAAAGTTTCAAGCAAATGCAATTGGTAGGTATAAATCCAAATTCCACAACCTTTGCCAACATCTTTCCTACTTGTACCAAAATGGGGGCTTTGGAACAGGGTATGAACATCAACCAAAGAATAAATAATAGAGGAATTTTGTTAGATGTTGTAGTTGCAGCTGCCCTAGTAGACATGTATGCAAAATGTGGAAGCATAGACAAGGCTTGTGAACTGTTTGACAAAATTCTTGAAAGAGATGCCATCTCATGGAATACGATGATTGCAAGATATACACAAAATGGATTTTCTGAAAAGGCTTTAGAAACTTTCAAGCAAATGCAATTAGTAGGTGTGAAGCCAAATTCCATAACCTATGCCAAAATGGGAGCTTTGGAGCAGGGTATAAACATCCATCAGAGCATAATGCCGGACGCCTTTGAAACTACAAGAATGGGAAGACATTAAATATGCATTTATTAGCATAAAAAAATGAGACTTAGTAACAAATTTTACCATCAAGTATAAATTAATAAGAACAATTGTGCATATACTTACAAATTAATAAGAATAGTTGTGCATATACTTATAAATTAATCCAATGAACCATCACGGGTCTGCTCTGCCTCTTTATTGTGTCAAGTATTGCCTCATGAAGACCGACTCACGGACCTTCCACAAGGTCTTGTTCAAAGGTCTACCCTTATATATTTGGTCAAGCAGACATTGGATGCCCACGACAAGGTTTGGTAATGAAGAATCTTGCGATCGTGGTAAATTCCTCAAACAACAGCGTTTAACACTCTTATGTGGGTACCTTCACGAGCCACATTCCGGTAAAAAAAACTGATCTGTAGGGTATTCAATGACTCCACCACAATTGGGGCTTCAATTTTCTTTTTTTGCCTCAACACAATGAACGTGATGCGTACCTTCTTCGTTGTCTTCATCTTGCCAATATTTGCATAAACATGCCCTGCATTTATATGTGCGGCATATCTCTTGAAATTAGTCAACATTATGAATACAGTACAAAGTAAGATAACAATATGGAATTTCAAATACTAAGCAAGTAGATATATTACCTGGTTGAACTAGATCTGATACATGGTCAAAGTCGACCGACAATTCCATCTATGTTAGTTCCAATGCCATCGGAGGGCGATACGTGTGAAGTGGGCTAAGATAACTTGTCAGCCATTTGTCAACCCACTCCCCTGACTCACAATCATTCCAGGCTTGCATTGTACATGAAGAACAAAAGCATGCCATCTTACGTGTATCGATACTCCATGAACCTGCATTTGAGCTAAGGAAAGAGTGCAACTCACTCGATCCTGTTAGTGTACAACAATCCTCATATGGTGCAATGTTATTATCATCCATCAACCAAAAAAATCTACGAACTGAAGACGTACCTTCATTACCTAGACCCATCGAACCATTACACCACTCGACGATTGATCTTGCATCTGTCAACTGTGCACTGTCTTGATACTTTAACTCTTCTCCTGCTAATGCTCTTTTCACGCATGCTCCTACACCATCATGCTCCCCCTTTCCATGTCTGGCTTCACAAAAGTTCCAGATATGTTGAACACCTGTAGTGAGATACATCCTACATAACCAGTAGAACATGTGTGCATTCTTGAACTATGTTGCATAGTTATCCAACCATATTATATGTTGATCGTATGCTATGCCCCTCTAAGCCAAATCACTATAGAA
>VDFB02105844.1:0-16773 GCA_007258455.2 Sequoia sempervirens
TGAACTGACTATATGTTGAAATTGACATTGTATTTTAGGTGGAAAACAATAATAGAGAAGCAAGTGTAGAAGATGTTGTCAATTATATGGCAACACTAGATTGTACTAAATCTAATACTAGTATCAAGAGGAAATCTAGTTCGTCAACAGAGATTTCACATCCATCTGTTGAATGCCCAGTAAGAGCCTCTCCAAATCATGTTAACTCAAATGAAGACTACCAACATATAATGAGTTGCTTAAACTGTCATACTGAGAAAGTTTCGCAGTTGGCTGCCTCTGTTAAGCCTATAATTTTTGCATGGAATGACCATAATTCCATGGGTTTAGATCAGGTAAGAGGCTATCCCTCAATATTTTGATTCTCAACTATATCATCTTTATATTGTATTCTAAAGATGTCTGCAAATTTCATAAATGTTTTCCACAACATGCCTTTATAAAATTACTCTCGTGATCTCCAGGCAAAGTATTACGATCATATATAGAATAGTGAAACTATGAAATTTTTCCTTTTGTTTCATTGAAATCCATTGTGAATATCCTAAATGTTGTGACTGTGAGTTTTATGACAAAATAACTATGAGATCAATGAATGATCTATTAGGTCTCAAAAGTACGGGTTTTTAAACCATAAGGGGGTGACAATCCCTTAATACACCTTGAGGTCATGAACAAGGTAAACAAGACTAATTACCTTCTACTCTTTAGGATCTGCCAAACCTAAGTGGGTATACTTGAAAAATTAGGTAGATTTACAACTGGATATTGTTGCTAGATTAAGCAATCTACTTACTATGGCATGCAAAGATGAAGCAAATGCAGAGTTTTAATGGCTATCTTCTATTGAAAGTAATTAAGAATTTAAGATTGTGAGTTGTAAGTTGTATATATTATCCTAAGGATGACCAGTGCCTACTTCTATTGGGTGGATGGAGTGGAGGAGTGAATGATGATTTAGTAGATAGGATTTTGTAAGATGGGTAGATTTACTCTTCATCTTAACTCGAACAGTTGGGCACTTTGAATGTTTGCACCTTGTGCAAATGTGCAAGTATGCCAGTTATTTGGACTCTTCTTAGTGATCCTAGTGATATCCCCCTTATGCTACTGTGAATTTATGAAAGGATTTAATTCGAACATGGAGAGAAACCAATTAAGACAACCTATTCAAAAGGACTTTAATCCAAACAGGAACCTATCAAATTTGATTGCTTAAAAGGAAATTAATTGATTCTGCACACAGAAACTAGTCAACAACATCACACAACTACAGCAAATGTGTATTGACAAATTAAATGTATTTTCACACACTTAATTCGAATAACATAAACAGCCACTTCAAAGACAGCTAGATAACATATAAGCATATAAATCCACACAACAGTTGAACACTTGAAAGCAAATCAACAATTATGCATAACCTTCTCCATTATATTTATCTTCAAATAATATGCATTATAACAATAGTTTCTGATGTGAGATGGATGGGTGAATTGGTGCAATCTATCTTCTTACTAATTCCTACCCTAAATGGAAAGTGATGTGATGATATCTCTTTGGGTCTTGGTCTCTCTTATATATATGAGAGGCAACAAGCTACAAACCCGTTACAAAAAGTCATGTTGTTTGATAACTAAACATAATTAAAAACAAAATGTTGCCGCAAGTGAATGCACCAATCCGTTAATCTCCAAACAAAAACCCATGACCACCTAAGATCTATTCAAAGATTCTACTTTATGATAGGGTGCTCATTCATGTTGTCAGTTGACTTCTTTCATTTTGATGGTTGTCCCGTTGTGTCTGGTATATCTACAGTTTGGTTAAGAAACAAATTGAATGCAAAGAGGTGATGGATGTACTCTTGTTTAGCATAAGTGTCCATATTGGAGATCACCTCTCTCATATCATATTCCATATACATCATCTTGTCGAGCTACTTGTGAGTATTTTGTAAAACCATATCCTCATGATTAATTTCTTGCAATGCAGCAGTTAGAAGCGCATCAAACTCTTCCTTCCAATCATCATACTCTCGAGGATTCCCCATATCATCATGAAGTTTCGGAGTCGAATTGAAGAAGTTGAGATCTTCCATGAGCCTGTTATGATATCCATTGTGTGATTCTACCAATTTTTTATGTGTCTGCATTATTTGTCCTTTCAGGATTTTCTTGTCTTGGAGCTCCTCTCTCTTTTCAATTATGCTCCCCTGTAGTTGTTCATTCTCCACTATTATTGAGTATACCTGCTTGAATTATTTCCAATATTCATCAACACATTTCATCATTTTATTGAATCTCTCCTTGATCATTTCAGATGCAGTATTATACTTGATGGTTTTCACTTATTTCTCTAGTTCTTTACATCTCTCCTGAGATTTCAAGTGGCAATTCTTCCAATAAGCTTTATCAGCCAATGCATCCAATACTCTCTTATCCTTTTCAAGCCATGGGGAATACAACTCTGATGTGGAAGAGGAAGATGATCTTTCTCTTTGATGTGCTAGTTCCTTCTTCAACCTGTCATTTTCTTTAACCAGTTTATCAATCTATACTTTGGTGAATTTCGCCAGATTGACATTCAATTTTGTTGTCTCCATGGGATTGGTATCCCCTACTCTTTGGACTAAGAGGTGTCCAAACATTTGGTTTGGATTATCAATCACAACTGGTCTTTTTTCATGGGGGTACAGTGACCAAATAAGTAAGGTGGCCTCATCTGGGTTGTACCCAGATCCTGAATACATCTTGTCACTTGCTTCCTTTGTCAAATTCACTATTTTGTCCCCTCTCTTTTTGAAGCTATCAAATACAATTGCAAAACTCATGTCCCACCCTGGAAGAAGCAACACTCTAGATTCTTGAAGCAACTCTCTCCCTCTCTCAGAAGTGATGGACTCCATCTCTTTATCTATTTCCTTTTTCAATTCTTCCAAATCAGTAGCCTTTCATTCAAGAGTGATATCCTGCATCTTTTGTCTCATTTTCCTTCCTTTATATTCATAAACAAATGATCTAAACTCAGAATTTTTAACAAAATCTCCATCACAAATGAACTCTTGTCCAGCCTTGACCCTAACATCATTAGATAGTTCATCTGATGCTTCAAATCTTACAACATTGTGCTTTTGAGGGGGCTCATACTATGTAATTATAGGAGCACTTATTTTTTTTACTTGTTCACCCTCCTCATCACTCTCCTCTTCTTCACTTATATCAGTATCTATAGAGAAACTCACCTCAGGAGTAGGCTATGAAGGTATGTAATCTAGGGGCTCTATGTATTCAGCCTGTACTCCTGGATAGGTTGCATGAGGTGCATCAAAAGCAAATGGGGGAACATCCTTCACCAACTCATTCACATGAGAAATGAGTTGCTCAATTCTTGTTAGAGGATCCTATATGTCACCAAATGCTTTTGAATAAGATGGGACATTTTTTCTTTTCCATTCTTCTATGAGCATTATCTTGTTGTATGCAGTCATTATGTCAGTGGTAGAAGCTTCATCATGGTTTCTAATCACATCTTCATCTAAGAACACATGTTTATACCCTGATAGCCCTTGTGATAGTCTTACTTTGTGGATAAATCCTTCTGCATCAAAATTTTCCCTTATATTGCCTTGAGGGAGGTTGTATTGTGTTAATTTAGCATCAATTTCCTCATATCCCTCATTTGTGACCACTGTAAAGTCTCCAAAACATAAGGTGTTGGGAATAATTGATTGTTTGTTGTGTCCTTTGAGGTGTTTTGCATCAATTTTTTCTAATTGCCTCACAATTTCTAAATAAGCAATTATGTCAGGAACTACTCGTGGTAGCAAGTGGGGAGTTCCTTCAAACCTATAGACCCTAATCATTGTACAATTTGGGAAAGCATACTAGTCTCCCCAATTATGGTTCACTTTATTTCTTGGGTCATTTTCCTTTGGTCTTAGGAATTTTTGTACTTCTAGGGATAAGTTATGATCACGCGGATACCCCAACAACTTCATCAATGGTTTCACAAACAATTCTTCAAAATAAAGATAATGAGACCTTCCAAATCGGCTATCCCACAATGAAGTCCACATTTGTACAGGTTTGAGATTTCCATTTGCATCTGTATCCCTTATTCTCAATTCTTCACTCTAGACCCCTCTAACATGTCTCTCGTGCAAAAGAAAATGCATAAATAGAGAATAGTGTTTGAAATGAATATAATCACTGTTGTTTTTAATCTTTTTAAGCTCTTGATTTAGGGAATTGGCCAAGTATCTAGCATAATTAAATGACCTAGCATTCGTGCTCTGTATGTCTATAGCTAAGACCATTGGAGCAATAAACATGAGAGGCAGAACCTCTATCCCCAAAACCTGACCAGTTGAATAATAAGTGTATCAAAAATACTCCTCAAATAAATCCTCATGAAAAGGAGGGTTTTCGCTGCTCGAAAACCTCTTGAGTTAACCTCCTTCATTTTTGGGCCTATGCAAGGGTAGCTTCCATCATTTGTAGCTGGTATTCATATGGTCATACTCTGTCAAGAGGTCTCTAACCATGAATGGCAAGTTCATAGGACACTCCAATTAAAATAAATTAGAAATTAGATCCTCAGAAATAACAATCATGTCAACCCCATTATGTGATTGAATAACTCTCCTCTTGGGGTCGTATCTGCTAGCAAGAGCTTTAACTAGTTCTACGTTTACAAACACGTTGGGCACCACGAGTCTCCCCAAGTTCAACCTCCATAGGTTACAGACTGGTTGAAACCTAAATTGTTTTCTATAATGGTACATGAAGAGCTCATATCTGCATCATGGTGTCCAAATATCTCCCAAGCCCTTATGTTTGTCCCATAGTCTATCCACTGAAGGATTCATTTGAGCACTTCTCTTGGGTCTCAACCCTGACCCAGGGCATTGATCTATCAGGTCTTGATTTAGGAGTCTTTTTTCAGTTTTTTATTTTTTAGCTTTGGGTTTTTCTGTGCTCTCCTCCATTGTTTGAATTCTTAAGCTTTTGAAAAATATAATTTCTTAATTGGGATCGATGTACTTACTTGAGTCTCGTCTCCACTAGTTTTTGCTACATAAGAACTCCAAGCTTTGCTTTCTACTTTTGCCCTTAGCGAAATCTTCTAGATTTTGCAACAAATATGTGATCAACTTGTGGTGTAATTTACTTCAATTCTATCACATAAATGCACCACCCATTTTAGTCTTGTCATCAGGGGAGAAAATTTATTTTAAATATCTTGATGATGCCTTGGGATGTCACATCAGTTAGTAATAATCATTATCATCGTATCAATGAGATTGTGATTCTTCTTCCACCGATAGTCAACTTCTCAACTGATGAACAACTTTCCTTAGGTCTATCATTGGGATGCCAGATAATGTCACCCTAATGCACCCCAACTCTGCCGATATACATTATGCACTTGATAATCCATGGTTATATTGGGCCATTGGGGGAATGTAGGCATTTGATCCACTAATGTTCATGTGTCATAGTGATGTGCTTACTTTTGTTGACTTTGTCGATCTATCGGGGAGAGCACCTTAGGAGTCAGTCTGATAGGGTATTATTGCATTGATACTAGGTTATGAGCTGCTTTCATCGGGTCATCGGTGAGCCTATAATGGGGGTTCCACCGATGAGGCATTGTTAGGCCGATAGTGCTAATATTTATTTAGGGATAGGGAAAGATTTATGGAGTCTCAAACTCATTTATGGGTGTGTCAATTTGGCAATGCAGGCTACAAAATGGATCTTGTCACACAAATTTCAACAATTTGTATTGATCATAAAATTAAAGTGTGGAAAATTTCTATGGTATGTGAAGGATAAGTCTGTGGAGGCTAGTGAAAAATGTGAGATTTTTCCATTCCTAACATGATCTACTCTATCTTTTCATTATTCTTCTAACTCATGACTCTTTAATTCATGAATTTGCTTACTGTCACTCAATTCATGACTTTGCAACCTTCCATGCTAGTTGATGAAGAAATCCTTTTGTTTCCTTTTATTGAAGTTATTGAAATAAATGCTCAAGAAAAGTTTGAATGGGTTGTGCTTTTGGAAACAAGAGTGAAATCAAGAAGATGAGAATAAGAAAGAATGTAGGAGTGAAAGGATAATTGCCATAAAATTCAAACAATATTCAAATGAGATAGTGGTGGGATTATTTCCTCATCTCAATTGTCCAACATGCATATAGAGAGGAAAATAAGGAAGCAAACTTCCTTGCCAACTTTTCCATGGGAAATAAAGAATACATCATCATCAGCACTATAGTCAAGGCATGGAACTCATTTAGCTCTACATTTAATCCCAAACCTTGCTTTCCATACACCACCAAAGATTCTAACATCTTTACATAAGGCAAATATCATCACTATTTATGCCTATCAATCAAGGAAGGTTGCACTTCAAAGTAATCATTTTTCAATAATCATTACTCATAGTCAGCACCAAAATGGAGTGGTATGAAATTAGCATTACCTTCTCTCATGAGAGTTAGTACTCGATCACATTTTTCACAATTAATTGGTACAAGCAAATTACAATAAAGCCTTGGGAGCTAAAATCAAAGCAAGGCATCGAGAGTGATTATGTTAGGCAAGAAGGAGTATATAAAGGTTTATAAGTAATTGAACACTGAATATGGATTACGGTTTATAAGTAGTATGCTCCATTATTACTTCAAAATATAAACATTATAACAGAAGTGTCTCAATATGATGTAAATAGGTGAATTGTGCAATCTATCTTCTTACTATGTCTACTATAATGGAAATGTAAAAATGAATTGATAATGTTCAATTGGGTCTTGGTCTCCCTTTATATACGAGAGGAAACAAGATACAAACCCATTAAAAAAAGGTATGATGCTTGATAACTAAATGTTAATTAGCATAAATAAAAACATAACACTTCAGCAGGTGAATGCATCAATCTGTTAATCTCCCAGCCGGCGCTCGTGACTATTATGGTCTCATGCTTACTATTATTATTTTGATATATTTTTTCCAAGCATCCATAGCTTGTTCAAAAGCACTTGTTTAGGATTTTAGCCATAGAAACAAGGTAGTGAACTATTTGACAAAATGCTTTGATAGACATGTGTGGAAAATGTGATAGCATAGACAAGGCAGTGAACTGTTTGAAAAAATGCCTCAAAGAAATGTGGTCTCATAAGTGCATGACAAGCAAATGTAATTGGTAAGCTGCTCCCTATGGTTATTGGATTGCATGCAATGTGAAGTAATTGCATAACTACCTAGGTTGACTTTATAAAAACTATATTGCAAATGAAATTTTGTCATCTATCAACATCTAGTTATTAGTTATGCAATGTGAAGTAATGCTTTGAGTTTGAAAGATGTGCAATGCAATGTAATCAAAGATATGAATATAAACTACAAAAATTTAATTTTTGCAATTCATTAGTTAAACTCTTTATTTTATTAAACTCTCTCTATATCTCTAGGCTATGAAATACCTTTCAATTTCAAAAATAGTTTTATCTCTTGTTCACAATGTTTTACCTTTTTTTTAAATTTGATTTTTTCCCAATTTTTTCCTAATTTTTTCAAAAAATCTTATACTTTTGGTTTTCCGATTTTTTCCCAAAAGATTTTTGCTGCTATGGATAAAGCAATAATAAAACTCTTGAAATTGTGTTCTTTTCGTAGAAATTTCTGATTATTTGTCGTTCCAAGCTTCTGCACTTGCTTGTGCAGGGTTTCCTTGTTCTCTTTTGCGTTGAATTAGGTGGTTGGGTGAGTTAACTTCAATTTTTTTCTAGTTTGGTGGGTTTAACTTCAATTTTTTTCTAGTTTGGTGGGTTCTTGAAGAGTTTTGTGCATTTTGTAGTCAAATTGCTTAAACGGGTTTGTAAAGATAGAGTTGAGGGTTTGTGAGTCTACAAAAATGGATTTTCACCCATTCCACCCATTGTGATCATTGTAACTTAGTGGAATGGGTGGGTAGAAATTAGGAATGAGGTTTCCAAGTGGTTTTAGGGGTGAGAGAGGTCATTTGAGGCTCTGGGCATGATGCCCTAGAGGTGAAAAAGTGTGGTTTTTGAGTGAAATTGAGAGGTTTGAGTATGGTAATGGTTGTGAAACTTGGGGGCAGAAATTTCTGATGTTAGAATAATTTTTTGCAGACTTTATTACAGGTGTTTGAGGAGTTTTTGGAGTGTGGGAAGGTTGGGAAACTGGATTTTCATTAAAACCCCCTTAGAATGACTAAAAATGAGGATTTCATGAATAGAAGACTTGGAGGCTGTGTCTCAATGTAGGAGTTGGGAAATTTGAGGTTTTGTTGCCTAGTTAAGAGTTCCCAATTGAGTTTTGGGTATGAGAGGAAGATTAAAGAGGTTTTTCTTTGCAAAACCAGCCTAATTGGCCAAGTAGGATAGCGTTGAAGTCCAATTTTGATGTTGTTGGTCCAAAGAGACCTAAAGAGATTTTGTGATATGTTTTTGTAGACAATAATGGGTGTTTGAAAAGGTGAGGGGTTTGTGAGTTAGAAATTTGTATCATTTATTTTAGCTTTTCAATGACTTGTCACAAGAAATTCCATTTTTCCTGCCTCGCTAGATTTGAGGTGTGACAGAAATACTATTAATTGTCTTACTCTTATTGTTGTTTTTTCTTTGTTTAGATCTTCATAATTGTCTTACTTTGTATTTTTTTATAGTTGATTCTTACTATCAAGGGGGTGTATGGCTGTGGCCCAATGATAGTGACCTATAGCATGCTACCCTTTGCCTTGTATAACTTAGGATATTCATGAAATATGACTATATACTATGACTTTTATGCTTTGAAAGGCTCTGTTAACTATTTTTTAAATGAATTACTCCTCATTTGGATATATATTTTTACTTGATGGTTAAAATACATGCAGAGTAATTTTATCAAAGCAGCATGAAAACAAGAACGCCTTGATGTCAATTATAGTTGTGTTGAAGTTGAGGTAATATAATAGTTGTTGCGGACAAAAAATTATAACTTTTGCATTCTTTAGTTGACTTATATTAACTTTGCATGATGATTAAACCACATGCAAGGAAATTATATGAAAGCAGAACAAAAAGGAAAAGACCCTGTCAATAGAGCTCTTGACAAAGCTACACAACTTCAGGACAATGTGGACAGTGATTATGCTAAATTCTAGGAGTATGTGCATGATATTGATAGTACTAGTGGTGTTGAACTTGAGGTGAGTACTATGAAACATTAATTTTCCTTGATTCTAAAACCCTTCATGTATTAATGATTGTTATGATCCCAAATAGTGATCAAACTTATAGAATAGTGGATAGACAACTAAAACATTGAATGTAACTCATAGAACAATCATTGTACCTACTTTTGCACTTTTTAGTGGGGATTGTTGGCACTTCAATACTTTATGATGCTTGACTATATTTTAGGGCATTATAATTGACCTTGTCAACATCTTGAACTTAGCATGTTGCTTCTTTCATTGGATGATACCTATTGTTCTTTCCTTCACGAATTTTTTGCTAACTCTTCATTATGGTTGTTGTTATTAAAAAAAGTTTCTTTTGATATTCTTGTCACTTTCTCTTAATGTCTTCTTGTTGTTTAGTAATGATATTTGTTGTTCGATCCATTAAACTCACTATTATAGCCATAAAACTCACTGCCCTTGCACTAAACTCACTACTACTACTACTTGTTCATTGGACATCATTCCTTACTTATTTTTGCATACTCTTACACTATTTTCTAACAGTGAAAGGCTCTTTCTCTATTATTTATGTGACCTCTACATCCAACCTTATTTGTTACTCCTTTACTGCTACTATGAAAGCCATAGAGAAAGACTGAATTGTTTCCTCAATGACTACTCTTAATGGTTGTCACATGTTTCCTTGATACATTTTGTTCTTTGTTCTTCTTTTATATGTCATCATTGACAGGGTTATGTTGACTGCATGGGGTTATGTTTCAGAGCTTTAATGCCACTGTTTTTGTACATCCCAATGTATTTCACCTTCACCTTGTAGCAGTAGTAGTAGTGCTCTCATATTGCATTATTTGTTTTTGTGCATTAGCTACATTTTTTATGTGTAACATTGTTGTTATAACCTTATGTGTCTGGTATGTGTGCATAGTAATGTTGTGTTTATATTTGTGGCCTTTGTATCTAATTAGCATGAAGCTAATAGTAACATTGTAAGCACTACTATGAGTGTTGGTTTTTTAGTAAATTAGATTGATCATTGCAATTATTTTTGAAATTTTCCTTTTGTAATTATTTTAACACACACATGCAAGTACTATTTAAGTAAGTAATGGTTGTTTTATTATGAAAACAAGGGTAATCATTACCTATGTAATATAATGTGTTTTATTTTTCTTTTTGCAGAAATTTATTGATAAACTCAAAGAAGGGGATAAAGTTAGGGTGTTGGATCCATTTGATGGTGATGTTGTGGGAATTGGGAAGATTCACTCTCCAGGATCAAAATCCGGAGATAAATCTTTATTAAGATCCATCTTCATCGATCAGTCGATCAAATAAGAATCAGGATCAGATCAGGATCAAAATGGTGAATTGTATTTGAAAGAGTTGGAAACTCTTAGTCATCTTTGACATTTTTCATTATATTTACATATATACTCTTAGATAGCTTTGACATCTTGTAACTTGATATATATATATGAATTAAATTTTTTAATGCAGATTACCTTTGTGTATCATGATGTTGAATCAATCTTTTAATTCTAGCATATTTTAGCTTGTTCATATATGTAATATTTTTATTTGCTTTTATGTTTTAGTTCAAGTTTAATGTTATGTTAGTTTTGCATTATAAAATTTATGGTATTTAATAAAGTATTCATTTCATGACTATATTTACTACCAATTAATGAAAACCAGTAAATAATAATGACTAAATATATGACTAAATTAATGACTAAATAAATGACTACCATGACTAAATAAATGAACAGTTAACAACAATCAATGACTAAATTAATGACTAAATATAAATTGACTAAATAAATCACTACCATGACTAAATAAATGACTAAATTAATGACTAAATCAATGATTAAATCAATGACTAAATCAATGACCAAATCAATGACTAAATAAATGATTAAAATAGTTTAGTCATAAATTTGGTGGTGTTATAAATGACTACAAATAAACCACTAATAGTCACGTGACTAAAATTAATTATTTATATACAATTTTTAGTAGTTTATTTAGTCATATGTTGTTTGTGTACTAGTGATAGTAGAATGAATATGGCATAACAATTCATGATACATTGAAAACTCAACATGGTATTTACAACAACATGTATTACGAACCTTAATAGGAACACAATAAAATGGCTTGCAAGACTCAAAAGCCCTTTGTGAGATTTGCAAATGTGGATGTTCTTGACAAAAAAAATTGTACAAAATTATTTGGCTACATTCCAAAAAATGTTTAGGATTCGGTGTACAATCTCGATTACCAATTTGTAACTTTAAAACATCATTTACATTCGATGATACTCTAGAGTGAGAATTCCAATATTGTTCAATTTGCATCTTTACATTATTGGTTAGCTTTTTATCAACACGTGGAAGCCTCCCACTAAAAGCCCACGTATCATTTTGAAGAGCACTATCGAGTCTTCCTCTTCTTGAGAGCGATCTATTCAATGTATTTAGATTTAAGTTAAAATCAATACAAGCTTGTCTCATTAAATGAGCATTTTTCAAATGATGGCTTACTAGTGAGGTTGTGATCACTCTTTGAGCAGCTCTTTTATCTTTTTCCTTACTAGTCTTTCCAATAGAGGTTAGAGCATTAAAAAGATTTTTTACAATAAGACTATTTTTTTTCAATTTTTTTGTGAGACGAATCTTCAATTTTTTTAATAATGGTCTCATTTTGTAAATCTTAAGTAATTGCACAAAAAGTTGGCATTGTTCGGTTAATATCTTATTGGAAAAGAATTCATTGAACATTTTCGTAGCCCATGAACGAACCATTCATTTTGACCTTTTTCCTTCAAGATTATCAATTATGTTCTCATCTATTTCAACCAACCATTTAGGGGTTCTTTTGTAATTAGGTGTTACATAAGGTTCATTTTCAACATTTTGAACATTTTCAATGTTATCAACATTTTCATTTTCAAGTACAATGTTATTAACATTTTCATTCTCTCTATTTTCAACATTTTCAATAACAGTTTCATTTTGAACAATATTTTCATTGTCAAAAACAATTTCATTTTCAACCACATTTTCATTTTCAATATTTTCAATAACATTTTCAACAACATTTTCATTCTCAATGTTGTTCACATTTTCATTTTCAATTTCCACATTTTCAATTTCAATGTTTTCATTTTCAATTTCAATATGATGTTCAATATTTTTAATTTCTATTTCATCTTCACTTGAATTAACATTTAATGGTTTGGAAGAAGCTTCAATTTGAATATTTTGCATATCTTGTCTTCTTTTCCTATGACTTTTTCTATCTTTTGCTCTATATGCTTCAATTTGATCTGTTGTAAGTTTCCTTTTACCTTTTTTCTTACGCCGACTGTTGCTCCCCATTGCACAAACAAAAAAACACACAAATGATTGGAATTCTAAAAAAAGTGTTAGAGAATCTTTGAAAAACTAAATTTCATCTGATGCAGATAGAAACCATGAGAATTTCGTGACAGAAAGAATGTAGGAACCATTAAAATACTCAAAATAGTCTCTTTTTTGTTTTTTATATAACTTACAAAACGGATATCTGTTACCTCTAGTCTTATAAACTACAATCTCATATGTTATATAATATATATTATATATCAATATATAATATATTATATATTATATATTATATATTATATATTATATATTATATTTTAATATATAATATATATTATATATTATATTTTAATATATAATATATATTATATATTAATACTATATTAATATTAATATATAATATATATTGCTACTCGTCCAAGTGTATAACCTATTAAAATGCAAAACGGATATCCGTTATTTGAATTTTAAGAATTATTATTTCTTATGATATATGATATATATATATTTATTATATATTAATATATAATATATATTCATATGCTATTTTATATATATATATATATTAATATATTTAATATATTTAATATAATAAATATATAATATATATTATCCCACTGTCCTCTCCCCCTCTCAGGACTTTCTCTCTCTCCCTCCCTCTCTTCCACTCTCCCTCTCTCCCACTCTCTCCCTCTTTCCCCTCTCTCTCTCCTCCTCCACTCCTCCTCCTAGACCCTAGGCCACTCTCTCAACAATGTCCATGTGTCTTTCTCTTGTCTCATCATCCACTCTCTCTTTCTCCCACTCTCCCTCTCTCCCTCTCTCTATAGTGCCCCCTCGTATTTGGCCTTTCTTGACATTTGAGTAAGTTTGTTTGATGATTGGTGATGTCTTGTTGTTATTCGTGGTTATGTTGTTTAGTGTGTTATTGAAATTATGTGATAAACTTAATATTATGACTAGCCTTGATTAATCAATTTAATTAAATTAAAATTGATTATAAGGGAACTTAAATTAATTGGGAATTAAAAATAATAATTAAATATACTATGTTTGTAAAAGGCATTATGTAGATTTCGATTATTAATTATTAAATTAAATAATATCATTAAATGTTTTATTAATTAAAAATAAATAAAGATAAATATTATTATCATTATGGTGAAATTAATTATATGTGGAAAGTAATATATTTTTAAATTAAAACAAATGAGATAAGGCTTTTGAACTTCTTGTAAAAGCAAACAAAAGTTGGAAAAGGAGGAGTGTGTGCACATGCATCACTCCAAAATGATTTTTGAATTGGAAACTTGTTGTATTGGTTGATTTTTGTATTCAAAAACTTATCTTTTATTGGGATTTTTATATTGGTGTTTTTGGAGAGTTTTAACCAGAATTTTATTTTGGGTTTTTAACAAGAAATTTTGGCTCTACAATTATTCTATTTGTCAAGTAAAAATAATACAGCTTTGAGTAGATTGGAAACTGTTTCTGAAGAATGGATTTGTGGTTGCGAGAGAGTTCAATTCAACACGCCTCCACCTTCGAGGCGTTATATTCCAGGTTGGTGTTGCGTTTTGATTTCTCTTTCTCTGTTTGATTTTGAATAGGAATGATTGGTAGAGAAAAATAAATTCTTAAAGAAACCTCATAGTTTCCCAGTAAATTGTCTTATGTGTATACTATTTTCTTTATAGATTGTTGCATTGGTTTCCATTCCTAGATTTCTCATACCCGAATCATTTTTTTGTTTGCTCAAACTTCATCTAGGTTATTGGTAGTCTCTTTTGGACAATTCGCATGTCTGACCATAGCCTTAACTATTATGGAAATTTGATTTCAGTACTTCTATCATTGTTTAAGCCATAGCCTAGTTTAAGAAATTTGATTTTTGTTGATATCCTAATGCTGCCTTATCTTGCATACTTTTCATTCTGCCTTATATATTATTTTCCCTAAAATTACAGTGGGAAATCAATGCTAATAATTACAGACTTGATCCATTAAACTAGCTGATTGTATATATACTTTTATGGCTTTCATTTTTGTTTTACCGCCGCCTTATCTCTATGTTTTAGCTGAGATTCGATTTATCTATATTTGTTCTTGCTACTTACATGGTATTCATTATTTTCATACTCTTATATGGCATATATTCTCTTTATTTTGTTTTCAGACCTTATACAATGTGTTTTGATGAAAATTGATACTTCTATTTGGCATTTATTCCCTGTATTTTGTGTTCAAATTTCATACATTGTGTTTGATGAAAATCGAGTACACATGTAATTTGAATTCTATTGTGCTTTGCTAGAAAATTGAAACATATAGATAATTGGATTATGTTGTGTATTACCAAAAACCCTATAGATAACTTGATTATGTTGTGATGTTTGGATAGTATATATATATATATATATATATATATATATATATATATATATATATATATATATATATATATATATATATATATATAATTCGATAAGTTTTATATTTGGTGTGACAATCATACACATTAATCTAATTCGATGATTTTGGTTTAAAATGATGGTAATGGATCACGTCTCTCGAAAAAAATTCTCTTGCAATAATCTTAGAGATAAAGTTTAGAGGCAGCGTAGAAATAAGATCATACTCAAAGTTTCTTACCAACTCTAACAGTCGTTCCAAGAGGTGGATTTAGCATAGAGGACACAATAGCCAACTTATCACATTAGTATCAGATTGGCGTTGTGGGTAATCAACATGTGATGTTCAATACTATAAGCTTGGATTTTATATCGATGGATATGATGTAAGCTTGGTGACAGATACAGGTATGGAATTTTCCTATTTTGTTGTTGTGAGTTTAATTTAGAGAATACATCTTATGTTCGCACTCGTTACTAGATTTAACATTCAATTTGAGTTATAAATATATACGTTTAGATTTCTATTTAATTCTCAAACAACAGTTATAGTGGTACATATATATGTTCATTTCTTAAAATAGCTTACAGTCATAAAGTATGTGTATAATTATATAAATATATGTGTGAAAATGAATGATTATCTCGTTGTAAGTTGAAGTAGTTAATTGAGATATGCTATATATACGTATATTATATTATACCATGATAAAAGATAAAGAGTGCTTCTATTTCATCAATAATTAATCTTGATAAATATAAATTTGTTAATTTGGTATGTAGATTGATTTGGTTATAATGAATTAAATTGAAGAATTTGAAATTTCGGTCATAATTAACAGGTTAAGTGAATAAAAAGGGGTAATTAACGATTTAGAGTAATAATAAATGACTTAGGTTAAATGATAATGTTGGATATGCAAGATGTATAGTATTTAAATGATCATTTCAAAATATTAGTGGTAAGGGTATAGTATTTTTAGATAATCTATGAGTTAGGGGAAGTATTAATATACTTTAAGGATTAAGTTATTTTACTATTATTATAGAGACTTGAGTATTTAAGTCCTTATGGAAACTAGTTCTATAGATGACTATAGTGATTTAAAAGGGATATAATTAGGGATACTATGGTTGGTTAATTATGATATAGTAATTTTGGTCATAGAACTATTCATTGTGAACGGTCTATCAATCAAATTTAAAACGAATTAAGTTAGGATGAGTGATAAGGAAGTGGTAATAATGTTTTGATTTAAAGAATGTCTTCATGGATATTATATGATGATTAGATACTTGGATTGGACAATGTGTTTTGACTAAGTGGATTATGAGGTTGTCAAGACGAATTAGTTTTAGTGTTTGTATAATTGTTTTCAAGTGTTTGGATTAAATGGTTAAGTCATTGAGTAAAATAAAAGTAGAAGTGATGGTTATTTATGGAGTCGTTCATGATTGCTTGTTGTTTTGTAGGTTAAATTCATGATTGAAATGTTTAATTGTTGCTCGTTTATTGTGTGTTTTCCTTAAATAATGTTTCATGATTGCAAAGCTTGATTGTTCCTTGTGAGGAATAAAGGGTGCGATTTTGAAATTTTAAATTGTTTGAGGTTATTGTTTTATGGAGGGAGCATGTTTGTGCCCAAATGTTTGTTGGGAAGATTTTGGGTTTTGCAGTTGATTTTGTATTAAGTTGATTATGTTGGAAATTTTGTGGGAACTCGTAGTGTTTTAGTTACCCTTTACCCAGAAGTTCGTGGGTAGTTTATTTAC
>VDFB02105845.1:0-22385 GCA_007258455.2 Sequoia sempervirens
AAAAAAATATTTTTTTTTGTGAACAAGGTCAAAAATTATGGAAAGGGGGGGTTCAAGCGAACCAGGGTTCATTCGAACCCCCTTCCATAAAGGGGTTTCCATTTTTTTTTGGCCAATTGGTCTATACATGCATTAAATGGGTTCGCTCGAACCCTAGTTTGAGCAAACCCTCTTTTGGTTCGTTTGAACCAACTAGTTCATTCAAAACCCCCAAAATGAATTTTGGCATGTGGTCATTTTCACAAGTTTCCTTATTCAATTAGAAACTACTTTTGGTTTTATCAGAAACACCTAGAGTTGGCTACCTAAAGGTTATATATATAGATAGATGTGATAAGCATTCTTTTACTATATTCAGATTTCTTTTATTAGGTAAAAATTGAAATTGGAAATCATTTCCATGTGTGTGTGTCATGCTGTCAGTGTCAATCCTGCAGGTTGTAGCTAAGTCCGTAGTCTTTGAATTCAATATCTGAAGTTCTAGAGCACCTTCCTTCAGTTGTTTCGGATTTTTAAATTAGTTTTTGTTAGTTGTTGGATTGTTATCTTTTGCACTAGATCAATGTTTCCTAGTTTCTTTACAAGTTTCACTTCTTCAACAATTTACACATTCTTTAGATTAATCATTTCCATGCTTTCTAGCTTAATGGTGATGCTTTTTAGATTCATAGTTTTTTGCTTTCTCATTTAAAACTATTTTCAGCTTTCTAGATAGATGGTTTCCTACTTTCTAAGTTTAGAGGTTTTCTAGTTTAGAGTTTTATTCAGTTGTTTAGTATTTAGGAAACCCGAGAGAGAGATAGTTGAGATGTCTTCTATTGCATATAGCCTTTGGACACTACTCGGTCGATATATTGTTTATCAACTAAAGTGTTAGGACCTAATGACAGTCTATCAATCGCATTGCAAGATTTGATTTCCAACTATTACCATCAATATATATAGAATCGAAACATTCAACATGACACTCAAAAAATGGAAATTGCCACAGGCAATGCTTAAAGAAAACATAATAAATCAAATGTAAATTGCACTTTGCAGCCACAATATGAAATTGCATGCCAATCTTAAAATATGTATATTGAAATGAAAATTCCATTCAAGTTTCGAATACCAATTATAAAACATAAGCCATACTGAAATTGAATGCTAGCCATTAAATACATTCATCAAAATAAAGTTAAAATAATCAATGTATAATGCAGGATAATAACACATCAAGCATCAAGCAAAATATATAATAAATTGAATGCCAAATATCATATCGAATACCAAACTCATGATGTATATACAATGACAATCAACTTAATATGTATTCATTGAATGGCAACCTTAATGTATTTTCATTAGATGTCAAGTTTAAGCATCGAATATCCAACACAATGTAGAAAGAAATCACACTTGTGATATCAAATACAACTGTAACTATAGAATGAAAACACCATTCAAAGCATAAGGTGGAATACATAAACTGATTTTGTCTAGTTCCAATGCATAGACATGTTGTATGTGCATCGATAGATGCACTAGGGAAAGGTGATGGGTTGAGGTAGCTCTTGTTTCCATCAACCACCCTCTCAGGAGAACTCATTTGTATTTTGACCTGGCACAATTTACTCATAGCTGTGATGGATTTGGCGCAGTTGACCTTACCCTATGGCATCAGTCAAGGAAGCTGTGACTGCATGGTTTGGTGTGGCCGTACTTTGGGCTGGGACAACTCAAAAGGGCTGGGAGATTTTGGCATTTGAAGGTAGAATAAACACCGTTTTTGGAATTCATTGAAAAGTCCTTAGAAGCTTTCAAGCAAATGCAGTCGGCAGGTGCTATCTCTTGGAATGCAATGCTTACAGGTTAAGCACAAATTATTTGTTGAAAAGGCTTAAGAAAATTTCAAACAAATGTAAATGACAGATTTAATTCGATGTATTGTCCAGGAATATCATACTTGCAAGATAAACACAATTGGTTTTATAGAAAAGCTTAAGGTCTTCCATAGAAAACATACTCGACAGATGAATCTAGTCGTCATGCCATGGACTGCAAAGATTGCAAAATTGTAGATACACATTTATTGATGGCCTTTCTATTATACTTTGAAACCAAGTAGCATAAATCATCAAATGCAACAAGCATTGTTTCTTTCAAATGCATTTAAGAGACCCTAATCAGCTTTTAATTCATTGGAGAAACAAACAAAGTGCAGCCAACTTGATCCAACACTAGCCGGGACAAGAACTATGTCGGCCCTTGAATCTCCGTGTTCGGCAGTAATCCAAATCGAATTCCTAATCAAATTTTTCTTCTTGTAGCCCAATTTAGCATACATGACTTTTTGCAGGACAAAATTTCATTTCTCTTTCCTGAAAAAATAGAATGAACTGCATCCAAAAATCCCGTAAGGATAATTATTTACAAAAGAAAGGCTGTTTGTTTTTGAAAAAATCTCACAAAATCCCCCAAAAACACAAAGTTTCATTTTTGACAATCCGTTCGATGTTGTGCATGCACTGCATGCAAACCCTTTCTATCTTTTATATTATTTTTTTACTATTTATTAACTACAACATTCCATTATAATTTTTATTTTATTTTAATATTTCATTACACATTTAATTCTTTATGAACTATAATTATTAATAAATATATTTATATTTAATTATCAAAGTGCCCTTTCCACCTATCCTAACAACATACTACTGCATCACCTAACTATCCAATTAAATCTCTGCATCATAATAATAACATAACAATATGCATCATACCCAGAAAAGTATTATCAGAAGCTCATGTTCCATCTTCCTCTTTAGGTTCCTTAGCCAGACTACCTGCACATCCATGGTGAGAATGGAGGGCACTACACCCTATGTATATCTTATGTTGTGTAATTTTTGATATTTACATACATGTTATATTATCTTCCTCATGTACTATTTTTCTCATTATTGTAATTGTTTAAAAAGAAAAAATTGTATAGATCTCCTCATTATATTAGCATAGGAAGTGTGTTCTGCGTACCTTTCTTCCTTTCAGTTGTTAGTAGAGCGTGATCACCTTTAATTCTAGTTGTGGATAGGGGATTTTTGAGCTTATCTTATTTTAAGTGGGAACTTACATAGATTATTGATATTTGTTGTAGGAAAAAGATGGCTAGCACATCTAGGAGGATAGAGATGGAAATTTTCAATGCAAACAACTTTGAGTTATGGAAACTCAAGATGGAGGACATGTTAGTTGATAGAGATCTATGGATTGCTATGTCTAGAAAGATGCCATCAAGCATGAAATGATAAGATTGGGATATGATGGATCAGAAAGCTAAGCGTTTGATAAGACTTTATTTGGTTGACTCTGTGTTACTTAATTTCCATGAAGAGAAGATTGTTGAAATCCTAGGGAAGAAATTTGGTCAAATTTATCAAGCTATTTATCCTTGGTAAATAATTTGTTCCTAAGGAATAAGATGTATTCTTTGAAGATGGAATATGGAGGATCTATCGTAGATCACATGAATGCGTTCAATATGATTGTTTCCAAGTTCAACTTTGTTAGTGAAAAATAAAAGAACAAGATTGTTGTATGGCTTTGATTTGTTATTTGCTAAATTCGTCAAACCACTTGTCATTGCCATTGGGAGTACCACTACCTCTTTCAAGATAGATGAAGTGGTTACATCACTATTGTCTAAAGAGATGTAAAGAAAGACTTTTGAAATGACTCGGGAGGCTCTTACGATTCGTGGTAGATAGAAATACAAAGAAAAGAAGGACAAGAAGAAAGACAAGCCGAGATCAAAGTCTTGTGGGAGATCTAAATCTCCTAGAAAGTCCAAAGAAAAATTTGGGAATTGTAGTGAATTTAGTCACTTTCATAAATAGTGCAAGGATAATAAAAATAAGAATAACATGAATACCTTCAATTCATATTTTGATAAATCCTGTCAGGATGATGATGATGTATTTGTTGTTTCCTTGGAAACCCATGTATCAAAATATGTGTGGCTTATTAACTCCGGTGCATCTTTTCACATGACCTCACATTGAGGTTGGTTCACAAAGTATGAAGAAATTGATGATGGGAAGGTGTACTTGGGTGATGATTCTCATATAAGGATCATTGTTCGTAAAAAAATCATGATTCAATTCCTTTATGGATGAGTGAAGGGGATCAATTTTTTTTGCATATCCTTGGTTTGGCTCAGAACCTCTTATCTATAAGTAAATTGAATGATGTGGGTGTGCAGGTTGTTTTCTTGAATGAAGGTTGCAAAATAACTAGAGGAGTTATGGTGCTCACTAAGGGTGTTTGAGTCAACACTTTGTTCAAGCTGGATGCATGCACAATCCAATGCAATAGTTATTTTGTTACTCCTAATTCTTCATCCTCGCCATTGGCTGCATCATCTATTTATGGTCATGATTTTTGGGTATCTAAGGGTGTTCATACTCTGGAAATGAAACTTATTAGTGAGAAGACAATGTTATGGCACCAACAACTTGGTCATATTGGTGAGAAGGATCTTAGATCCCTAAAAAGTGAATTCCTTGTTGAGGGGATTGATGATTGTAATGTTGAGTTTGATTTTTACGAACACTACATATATGGTAAACAAAACCATGCTCATTTTTATTCCATTTCTCACAAATTTTTGGGTTATCAGATTTGATACATTTTGATGTTTTTGGTCCAATAAATGTTCCTTTGATTTCAAAATCTATATAATTTGTTTCATTTGTTGATGATTGATGTAGAAGATTTTTTTGTATTTTCTTAGAAGTAAAGTTGAATTCTTTAGTCAATTTAAGGAGTTTAAGGTTCTTGTTGAAAATTAGACTAGTTGAAAGATTAAGTGTTTGAGGACTAACAACGCTGGTAAGTTTTTTTAGGTAGAATTTGATAGTTTATGTAAGGACCATGGGATTGAGAGGCATAAGAAAAATCCATACACCCCTTAGAATAATGGAGTTGTAGAGAGGATGCACATGATGTTGATGGAGAGATCTAGGATTATGCTTAGTGCAGCTAGCCTAAAACAAAAGTTTTGAGTTGAAGTTGTTGCCAATGCTTTCTATCTTGTTAATAGATTTCATACATCATCACTTATTGATAAGACACCCATGGAGGTGTGCTCAAATACGAAGCCCTCATTAAGACATCTTCAAGTAGTTGGTTGTGAGGCTTATGTATATGTGTCAAGAGAAAAGAGGAAAAATTTGGAGAACAATGTAGCAAAAATTATCTTCATCGGTTATGGTATTGGTGTGAAAGGGTACATGCTTTGGGACTCAATGGAAAAAAAATTCATGTATAACAAAAGTGTTATTTTTAAAGAATTTAAATTTCCTTTTGTTGCTCTATATCCAGAGAAAGAGGATGTGGTTCATATTCCTCCTACCCCTAAGAAAGAAGATCCAAAATCATCTATCAGACTTGATGATGAGGAGAGCTCTAACAGCTTTGAAAGTTCAAAAGAGGATGAAGAACCTCAACCTCAACCTTTGAGGAGCTCTACATAAGTTAAGTGGCAATAAAAAAAGGTTTGGTTATTCATTGTTGGATTCTAGTTATATTTTTCTTTAATTTTTAACATTGATGATCCTAGGACTATAAAAGAGGTTATAGGCTTCAATACAAATTCCTAGATGAAAGCCATGGATGAAGAGATGGCTTCTCTAAAGAAAAATAACACATGGAATTTGGTACCTTTGCATAAAGGATTAAAACTTATTGGTTGAAAGTGGGTGTTGAAGAAAAAGTGTGGTCCTAATGGTAGTGTTGAGAAGCATAAAATGGCTACTTAGAAATGGGTATTCACAAGTGGAGGGAATCGATTATGGTGAGATATTCTCTCCTATATAAAATTTGACATTCATTTGTTTTCTGTTATCACTTGTTGTAGCTTATGAATTAGAAGTTTAATAACCGACCTAATAATCTCAAAATTTCTACAAATAATATTTTGTTTAAATATAACAACTTATGAAGAATCCATCTTGCCTTGAAAACATACACATTATTGGAATGCTTCAATTAAAATTGAATTTAAACATTGCAATAATATACACAACAAGTAAGGATTGCTCACCACCCAACCATATTCGCATCATGAAGCCGCGTGGACTCTAGCAAACCCCTAAGCAAGAAAAGACTATCAGTAAACTTAGTTTGTTATAAATAGTCAAAGTATCTAAGAACTGTGATAGTTGGTATGCAACCCTTTCTAGGGTCCAATTATCCCCAAACAGTTCTTCGTCGATTTCCACCCACTCAAGTGCAACAACATAAATTTCATATCCATAAAATTGATTGTCTTGATTCTAGAGTATAACATATTAATTAGACAAGCATTGATTTTAATATCTAGAGTATCACGAAATTGAAGAAACATTCTAAGGATCATTAGGTTGGACTCTATTTCTGATCACCAAGATCCCATAAAGGTGAGGTGAGAGTATACAATGGAAGTTTGATACCAATGAGAAGATTTATAACAATCGATATGACTCACATAATAAGCATTAGATGTACAATCTATATTAACAACAAATAAGGGAATTGTTCTAACCATTATTCGTTTGACCTCGAGTTAATCATCAGATGGAACATCAAGATAAATTACCAATAAAGAAAGTATCCATTAATCATAATAACCCTAGTCCAATCAAGGATATTGTATTTGCATATAATCTCCCAAGTTTTCATCCATCACGTTAACCTATTTGGTCATAACAATACTCAAAAGGATAGTGAGATAATGTGCGATAAATGTTATCAAGGAGGGAGGAGGATAAAAGATATAATAATTATTTCATCAAATCATATTAGAAGATAATGGGTATGGGGTTACCTACTTGATGCCAATTCACCTTGAATAAACTTGACATGTGGATCTTGATTGACAGGTATATTGATTGAAGGTATGATGTTTGACTTTCCTAAGCCTTCCCGTAACCTGTTTAGTCTTTCATGCTTACAAGATGTTAGTTTTTAAATATCAATATGTATATTACCCTTTCTAATGTATAAATGAATGGTCAACATACTTCCTTTCATTCTATTCTATATTTAGAACTACTATATATCATGGTCTTTGACTTAAGCATATAATCCTCATAAAATGAACATTTCTCTTCCATTTACTCAATGGGATTTAAAATAAAACTAATCAAATTCTCAATACTCGAAAATAGGATTTAAGAGTTTCATCTCACATACCTCAATCATCTATATTCTTTATTGAAAAATCAAAGGTTATATACACCACATCTAATAGTCAGAATTGATGATTGATCAAAGTTGAATATAATGCATATGGTCGAAACCTATACCTACAGACTTATGTAAAGGAAATCTCAGTCACATCTGTTACGGTTCGATCATAAAGGAAATCGAGGATTGATTTGCTAATTAGGGGATGAATATGAGTTCATGCAAGGCTTTAACAACTCTAAAAATTGATTGAGAGTTAGACTCCTTTGGAACTCATCGCTCCAGAGTCTTGGGATAAGTCAGGCAATAGCCTTCGACAAAGAAATAGAATTTGATCCCTCAAGAAAGGCATACTATTCGATAATATGTTAATGTTACAATTTCGATTAAAAGGATGGATATAACATGTGATAAAAGAAAGAGGAACAAATCTGCATAACTAATGACTTAAGGCAAGTCGATAAAAAGGTATTAAACTGGCTAGGAGCACAAGGGATGGAATGGTAAAATCAACTTAAAATGTCGAACATTGCGCCTACTCTGGTTTTACAATGCTCGATCTAACTCGATCATAAAGTCACGAATTGGTATTATTAAAAGGAAATATGTAAGACAAACCTGAGAAAATATCTTCAACCTCGACTAGAATCCTACCCTCTTCACTTCTCTGCTCTCTCGTCCCTAAACATCTTCGATCCACTCGTACCAGACCTTCCACATAGTGATTCTTCCAAAACATAACCTCATTCAGAACCCAACCTTCCTCCTTCATGCTTAATTGATTTGTATTAATTTGAGTTTCTCCTTAATGATCCCTGGGACATATTCCACTGTTAAAAGCCAAAATTCAATGAAGACGGATGCAGTTAAGCCCTCGAACAGCTGAATCCTGATGTTCTTATCTCCAAATCGTAACCCACATGTACCCAATTTTCTGCAATGGTAATGGATCAAATATAGAGAAACGACTTGATTCTGTTAACAGAATGAGAAGCTATGATCCCTGTGATTTCATTGTGCCATGGTTGCCCTTTCCACTATTGTATCTTCCAAAAGCCTACATTGTTAGGAAAATGATAGAGGGTCAGAGAAATTACAATGGTAAGAACAATGATTCAAATTTAATAAAAGGATTGGGGATTTGAAAGAGGAAACAAAGATTGGATCTGTACTTAACAAAGCAACCATATTACATTTCTTATACCCCAAATAGGAAATTGTATTGACATGGAAAAAGTAGATTAGAGATCAAATGAACACGAATCGATTTAAGGATCTATTAAATAACTTATCTGACAGTAGTGACTCATTTTCCTTAGCCTTGCCAACACCCTGGTTTATGATTTAGCGCAGAACTTATTTCTTTTGCTTGGCGATGAGAGAAAACTAGTAATAATTAAGATATACGTGATAGAAAGAGGAAAGACAGAAATATACAAGAAAATAGAGAATGCTACAGCAAAAACATATTATATTCATTAATTTGATTGATGTCGAAAAGGCTACATCATCCTTGTTTAAATATATACAATATAACTGCCTATAATGACAATGAAAGAAAACTTCTATTCATGTCTACAAACCAAGATAGAAATGACTAAAGCACGGTAAAACATAGATTTAGTAGATCTTACAAAAAACTGGAAACAACACAGGAGAAATTAGAAACTTCCTTCCAACACTCCCCCTTAATTTCGATCATCAAATTCTTTCAACTCTGCAACCAAGTCTTCATACTCACCCAAATTCTTTTCTTCATGATACTTTCAAATTATCTTCAATATTTGCGAATCTCTCTTGAACTCTTCACCAGCTACTACGGAAGTCCTTCAAACATTGAGTTATCTCGCTATCTGTAGCTTTCAACTTTTCATCATGTCTTGTCAAACCTTCAACCCTTTGTTGATCACTACCATCTTTCACATATGAATAGTTATATTTAAACAAACTTTTCAACATACCTGTCAGCTTTTGCCAATTTGATCCAAAACTCCAACCACAATTCAACTTCATGCATCCTATCATAGATTCAGTCTCCCAATTTCTTTGCCAACACTTCTTTTTTGAATGATTTCTCAAACCACAAATAGCACACGGGTATAGATTCCAACATGTATCTTTTATATGACCTTCCCTATTATAATGGGAACACTAAATACAATGTATTTCTGGAACAAATTTGCTTGATCCTGTAAAATTTTCTTTACCTATAGTATATCCGAGACCTTCATATTTTGGTCTCATAATTGGTTCAATTGGTTCTTTTATTCCTTGTGCATTTTTTCCTAATCCTTCACCTTTGTAACCCATCCTTTTCATAATTTTAAAACCAACATTTTCCTCATTATGATTAACATGATTTCCAAATTCAAACACTTCATCATCTTTACATTCTTCTTCTATACATTCCTCATCAAAAACAACATTTGCATTATCATCACAACTAACAAGATTTTCAGTCCCATGTTTATCTCCATCACAAACAACTTAAGCAAAAATACACTTATCAAATGATGAACTCAAATCTTCTGTACTACAAAAAACATCACATACCAATTTCTTTGACTTCAAACTTTCATTTTCTTTATTTAATTTTGACATTTCCTTCTTGTATAAACCATTCTCTTCTTCTAATTTTGTGATTTCCTTCATTTGCAAATTATTTGCTTCTTCCAATCTCTTTAATTTGTGTTCTAAGTCATTGACCAATTTTACTCTTTGTTCTAATTCTTCATTCCTTTTTTTAATCTCATCAAACAGCTTTATCTTTTCTTCTAGCTCTTTATTCTTCTCCTCAACTTGCCACAAATCTTTCAAAAGTTCACTATTTTCTTTCTTTAAAAAATCATTCTCACAAATTAGATTTTCATTTTCTTTTAACACTCTTTTACCGACTTTTCCCATTGCAATAAACAATTAAACTCACCTTTCACTTGATTACAATGTGTCTTCAACCTTTGTTTCAACTTTTCTAACACTTGCAAACTTCCTTTGCAGTGACTATAACCATAAACTTCCTTTGCAGTGACTATAACCATAGACTTCAGACAAATTTATATTCCTTTATAGAGAAACTTCAAACAACAAATCTTCTAGAACTACACTCTTCCAAGATCTTCTAATCTTTTCTAAAACACTTGATAAAAATTATATCATAATTGCTAAAAAAGAAATAGCAGATTTGTATTCACCTTTGCATCTCAGTAAACTGTGACCTTTTGCCATTCTGAAAATTTCGGCAGATTTCTATCTTCTTCAATCTTTGATTCAGCTAAAAACTTTCTTCTGTACCTTTCACCAATTGATATCTTCAGCGATCTACAATCTTTGGTCAACTACAATTTCCCTTTCCTCCAACAACAATGTGCTGTGATCTCCTTTTTCTTATTTCACTCAGTCTCCAAACAACAATTCTCTCTTTTTCTATACAATTGCGATCAGATTTGTTTGACAGCAACTTCATAAACTAACAGCTTTATATCTGATTGATGATGTCTTGTAAACTAGCACTTGCACCAGAAGGGGTGCAAGGGGTACGCCGATAGATAATTATATGTAATTAAACATATTAAAAATTGTAGTTTGTAGTGTCTGTACAAGTTTGTAATAGGAATTTGAATACATAGAATAATTTGAAATACATGGATAATTATATAAAAGTTTGTTGCATTACAAATTTGTTTATAGTGAATTGAAGGATTAAAGCATAACATTTGTAGATACAATGCTTTTGTAGTTGATGGTTTGATGTGCCTTTATGAAAAGAGCCAACACAAAGAGTTTGCGTTGTACATCTATTTGTTTCTACACATGTAAGAAAAAAGTTAGTAGACATGCACTATAATCACAGTGATTTTTTTTTGTTTTTGAAAAATACACAATATAGGATCAAATGTAAGTAGTTGTTAGAAGGAAATGTACGTAATTGTAGGTTTTTGACTATCTAAAGTGCATAAGGCCAACAATTTTTTAGAGTAATGTCAATAGAAACATAATTAATGATAAGTATAACATTTAATCAACCAAATTTTAGCATGTAATTTTCAAATAGCAGTCTTAGTAGCCATCTCTTTCTATATTCGTTCCCAGACATCAGATTTAGACATATTTAGATAGTTCTTCTTTTCTTGCAAATGATCTACAGCTTTGTGTGATTCATTCTAGTGGAATTAAAAGCATCACGTGAACTATCTTTGCATTCCCATTTTTTTGGGAATTTTGGAAAATGATTGACTGTTGAATTTCTTAGTATGATTACAAAAAATGAATTTGTCTTTGTCATTCATCTAGAGATTGTAGATAGTACTCAACCATTAAATAAAAAACAAATGGTATAATCCATTTAGAAAACCTTTCTTCAAATCTATTCTTGTCAATCAAGGTGGCTTTACTAACTTTGAATATAAAGATATAAAAATGACAGAGAGGTGATGATGTAATATATAAGCAGAAGCAAAATCAACAATGCTCCATCCAATGTGATAGATCAGCTCCATTTATATTTACCATGTACTTCACAAGCTTTAGTTTATTTTGTACTATTTGGAAAGGCTCCTAAGATAGGGCTAATAATTTATAACCTCTAAGACCAAAAGCAAGAGACAAAATCTAATCATGCAAATTGGTGTAAAGAAAAATGTATTATAAAATCATTGGTTGGTTGCTTGTCAAACATTCCTTCAAAAGTACTATTGATAAAAAATTATGCCAAATCTAATAATCTCCAGCTTTGTCCTGGGAATGATTTATGATTATACTTAGGAAGTATCTAACTATTATGTGGCCATTCATTGTTTGCAACCCCCTAGTTATTATGGACAAAGGGGCCAGCTATCCAATTCACCAAATCCTAACTAAATGTACCTAAAAAGACAATATATGCTGAAGACGCAAAAACAATAAACAATCATCCTACAAAAGCTAACATTGTAGCTAATAGATTCCAAAATATTAAACTCTCTATACTATGGCAAGTGAGTTACGTCAAGATTTTGCACAAGTTGTGTCATGCTATCATCAGTTTGAACTTGTATTTATCATTTCGTTAATAACCCATTTGAAAAATCCAAGTTGGGCCCCCATAATTCAATTCATGTGTCGAATTTTTCATATAATTTAATTTACCATACGTCACTGCAAAAAGAGGCCAACATGGTTCTTTAAATGAAGATCAGAAACCCTTTCAAAGGACCTACAAATTATATTAAAAGACAACCCAATACACTAAATCTGAATGAAAGAAAAAGAAGAAGAGAAAGGTTTCAAGAAAGCATTTGCAGAACCCATAACAACCTCCTCACTCAAAAAATAATTATCTTTCATATTCCCTTCAAAAATTTCATATTTTTAGTTAAATTAAAGCAGGACCAACTATTTGGGCAATGAATATAATACATTATCCAGCACTCATTTTTTAATATTTTTGGGGATCAATAAAACTATCTGGTTTCCTCACATGAGCTATTACAATTGCTTTGAGCATTTAATTGCAAAAATGGTCATGGATAGAAATCCATAGATTAGTCAGAGCGGATACCAAGCAAACAACAGAAAAAAAGTTCTAAAATCCACCAAATGGGCAAAGATCTTTTCATTGAAGAAGCTAACAAAATCTCCAAAGCATCTAAAAATTAACCATAACAATAAAATTTACATTTCCAACTTTCTACGTCTCCAATTTCATCATCCTACTGTAAATATTGAGAATGTTATGAGTGAAAACCCATAAAATCAAATAAAAAATAATTGTTATTAACAACATGATCTCAATATAAACACAATAATATACATCGATACACAAATAAATTAAGAATCTCCATCCATAGTAAAGTAAACATCAATTCTATGATACCCTTACAAAAAAAAAGATCTGCTAAATTTTGGGCCATAAACCATTCAAAAGTGCAATAGACAATAATATTTTTTTGAAAAGAATCTTATCATATATAAGTATATAAGCACAATACAATATTATTATCAATGCAAACAATAAATATATTTAAAGATTTTATCATGAGAAACATAATTATATATTTTTGACGTAATTAATAATGCCAAGATTAATATCCAAGTGATAATTGCATTTTAATAAACATGTACTTTTATGTTGAGTGAAATGTGGAATGTCTGGGCAAGTCCATTAATTTGGAACAAGTTCCCAAGCAATATTGAGTGGAGTAATTGAAATGAAACGAAGCAAGTAACTCATATAGATAACAACACTCACCGATTGACGAAAATCATGAAAATGAAATGCAAAATCATTTAAACTATAATCCACAAGATATAATTGCATAAGGCATCCAAAAGAAAATATAGGTTCTAACTATTTTACAATAGGAACACAATCCACTTGTTTAAGTAAAAACTATTTCACAAAAAGAGAACATTGCTTCAACATTTTGGTGTGAATTAACTATCTAAGAGGAAGAAAACATTCCACTTATCCACTACAACCTATTTCACAAAATGGGAATATCATTGTTTCCCATGTGAGAAGCTTGTTTTGATCTTATAATGTGAATTATATTTAAAAGTAGAATGACGTTAAATTATGAAATATTTAAATAGATTTAAATACTACTTCCTGATCCAATTTTTATTAGAACTTTGATGTTTCCAAAAAGCAATACCAATGCTTATAAAATATGAAAAATTAAAAAGCTTCAGCAAAACCCCCACCAGCTTCACAACAAGTTGTCTTTGTATTATCAAATCCTACATAAATGAAGGTAAAAACATATTCACTAATGAGCTCTAGTTTAACACATGTTCAAAATACATGCATTCATAGGTTTATAACTACACCATACCATATTGAGTTGGGCTCAAGAGGACCTTGTTGTGTGCACTATTATAATCTGCATACACAATTAATGTGTTGGGATGTTTTTTTCCTCAATCCTTCCAAGCCTTGCTGCAACAATGCGTTATGTGACTTTGCTTGTTGGTTCACACTTCTAATACATCCAAGTTGATCTTAATCTTCATTGGAGCCTAAAGTCATCGCCATTGGTAGGCAACTAGTGAGAGGCATTGCTTCGTATAAGTTGATCTCACATTCTCCATGTAAATGTCTGAGATTGTAATGTTAGTAATGATGCCACCTCTACCTACATTGGTTTTGAGTCTAATGCTAGTTCCAGAGCTGAAAATGTTGACATGCTATATAAGAATGTCGTGGATGCCCCTTGAAGTCTCGTTGTTGATGGAAATGCCTGAAAAGCTTGAACTAATGCCTGTTACTCGATGAACTATTATGTTGGAGCTTGGGCACCCATATGTTATTCCATATTCATCCCAACCGCTTTTTATGGCAGCTATATCATCCCCATTATTCACACAACAGTCTTCAATACAAATGTTTGAGTTGGAATCTGCACACTCAATTGAATTTCATTTAGTACAACATTTTGATTTTCTCAATCAATTCAATTTATCTACATTAAAAAAGCTATTTCCATGGATAAAAGCCTTCTTGGGCAAGCAACATCATGAGTAATGATCCTGCTTCAAAATAAATCCTGTTTGATTTGAAGCAGCCATCATAATTTAAGAAGGAAAAAAGCCATGCCCTGAACCACAACAGAATGGGTAGCTCAACTGACAAAAGCAGCCAAGCATAGTCCTATGTTCACAATTACCAGGTAATAGGTGAATTTTGACAGGATCACTTCTGAATCAAACTGTTATTCTAAAGATTAGGTTTCAAATCTCAATAATGTACTAAAAGAAAAGAGACTTATAAGTAGAAGTTCTATGTAGATTTTGAAAGGATGGATAGTTCATATAGGGGTGGCTGCTTTTATTTTTGCTGCAAGCAACCAATACAATTTAATTTAATTTAGATATTACTGTCTACAAATGGACCAGAATGGCTGATGGGATCCATGAAATAATACATAGCTCAAAAGTGCATAAAAGGAAATCCTGATGCATTTGTAAAATTTGGGAATGTGATTACTTCTCTTAAAAAATGAAGCTGCTACAGCTAAGGACAAAATTTTTTAGCTGGAATGCAGATGTGAGGGCTATTGCCAAAATATTAATTTTGAGACAAGATAGCTCTCTAAAGCATAAAATACCCTTAAAGCTTTTCCAATCCAGAAGTAGATCTTGGGGCACACTAAGTTTATAGAGAATTTTACATTTAGTAGTAAATAGGTGCACTATCTTCTAGTTATAGGATAGAGGCTCTTAGATTTACTCATTTGAAACCTTCCAGAAAACTACACTACATCAGCCACTGAAATTCTTATCCAAGGGAAAGAAATCCAGATCAATAGTCCATACATACCAGGATCGATTCCATCTATATTGGGGGAATCTACTATAGCTAAAATGGTCACTCGGCCTCAAAAGATTCAGAAACCATAGCTTGAAATAAACCCTGAACTGGAACAGGTAATGTAAAATCCCAAACTAACCTTTAGTAGACAGGATGTATGTTCCAGAATGGCGAATTTAGAAGAACAACATTCGAGATTATAACATCTCTTGAGTTTATAATTTTGACTAAATTCCCTCTAGTATACTTTAAAGAGCCGTCTTGCCACATATTCCACCACACTTCCCTTTGCCCATTGATGGTTCCATTTTCACCTACAAAAATAAACAAAACAAGTAAGAAAAAAAGAAAGAAAACAAAACAAAACAAATTTTAGCTGTTGAGAAAGGCAAGAGAAGAGAATCACCACTAATAACAACATCCTCAAGGCTGTCTCCATATATAAAGCTAATATACCTTCCACTTGGACGCTCCCTCCCTTTGCCATATGAGGGAAGTAGATTAATCAAAGGCCACACCCCTGTATCCTGTTCATCCATTAAACACGTTAACCTAGAGATCCAACAATGTAAACTTAAATCAAAACTGGTAAACTTGAGAATTCAATAGAAAGAAGTAGCTTAAAGTTCAAACCACCTGAGAAGCCTTGATTACGACATTCTCCGCCAAATAGAGAGTCATATGACTGGTAAGATTGAAGCTTCCAGTAAGCAAATTCTAGTTGGAATATAAAGTAAAGTGCCTCCAATACTGTTATGCTGCTGAATAGTACTGATTGCAGCCTAGAACGCTTCGGTATTAAGGGTTTTCCCATCGCCTATCGCTCCAAACCATCTGATAGACATTATGTTCTGTCGCCGTTTCCTTGGCACTATTCTGGTACAACTCTCCAAGACACCATTTGCAGTTTCAACAGAGCTTACTATAAACGCCCATTGAATTAATCCCAGAAGCAACAGTATCCGTAACCTCATTGGACAAGGAAAATCTGAGAAGAAAAATCTAACAGGAGAAGCTCAAACACAAGAATCTGAGCATAAAATCTCAAGCAGAAAAGTTGTAATGATAGATGCCAGTTGCAAGCTTTTAGCAGAGGTAAATTGTCATGATAGATGCCAGGAGCAACAAAAACGAACTTATCTGCATAGATAAATGCAGAGGATGGAATTTGATGGCGTTTAAGATAGTGGTAGGTTTTTTTTACTAGGTGGAGGATGATATTTTCAGAGTTGATGTGATTTCACATCTGGAAGGTACGTTCAACATCGTTGTTGCTCCTTCTGTATTCTGCATTTACTCCATCCTCTAGCAAATGTTGAATTGATAATACTGCATTTACTTCAAATACATTGCAAGTACGCAAAGCGCTTCAACTTGGCTCATGATGCGAGCATTAAACTCATTCTATTGCCATTTATAGCGTTGGAAAGTGGGTTCCAACATGTCAGATCAACGACGAAGATTACTAGCGTTGATAGGTGGGTTCTAGCATGTCAGATAAACAACGAAGGTTACTGGCAATCCGCAAAAAATTTGACGGAAAACCATGGTAGTTCTATGGCGTGAGACTTTTTTCAAGCCGAAAGCTCATGCAATATATAGCCTATCGGCTAAAAATAAATGACAATCTCTTTTCTCTTGCAACTTTATCTACAACTCCAACTACAGCTAATAGCTTCCACAATGCTCCAATTTCTTCAGTCTTCACCTTTAACTTTGATCACCAAATTATATTTCTGATCTTCACCATTGAACCAACCTAGCTCTAATACCACTTTGATAGAAAGAGGAAAGACAGAAATATACAAGAAAATAGAGAATGCTACAGCAAAAACATATTATATTCATTAATTTGATTGATGCCGAAAAGGCTACATCATCCTTGTTTAAATAGATATAATATAACTGCCTATAATAACAATGAAAGGAAACTTCTATTCATGTCTACAAACCAAGATAGAAATGACTAAAACACGACAAAACATAGATTTAATAGATCCTATAAAAAAAATTGGAAACAACATAGAAGAAATTAGAAACTTCCTTCCAACAATACACACTATCTGAAGAAGGATGCTTGCGCTAATCATCATAGCCTTGATGGAATAAAATAATTAAAAGGTGTGAGGAAGAATACAGGTAATCTATTTCACATTAAAGAGTATAAAAGAGTGAAATCAAGAAATTAGCAAGGAGGCAAGAAACTTAGCTTCACATCCCATGGAAAGCTATAAAAGGATTGCAACGTGTCCTTGCCAAGTTTGTCTTTTAGATTATGATACAAAGAATCCTTCTTATGACACCATCCTGGGCTATATCGAAATCACATTCATCTTGTCACTTTTGGCATTCTTTGCTTGTATAAAGACTACGGCTGACCCCGTCCAACTTGTATTGCTCTATCATCAGATTTCTCCATGGCCTTCCCTTCTACATTGGTTCAACCAAAAAATTGTTATCGCCCTTTCCCCCCATTTAACATCTCCTCCTCCCTTTAAATCCCAAGAGTCGGTTACAATTTAAAGATTTCATGTGCGCCTCTGTAACCGAGCGAGGCTTCCCCCGTACACCCTTCATTACCCCCCAGAGCTTCCATAACGGCTCCCTCCATTTCTTCATAACGTCTACCTTTCTCCATTAAAGAAATAAGTTAAATATATTAATCAACTTCACTACTTTGAAAAGTACGTCTATGCATATTTATATATATAAAATATTAATTGAACTTGTATAAAGATTAAGATCATAAAAGATTACTATCCTATTATCTATAAAAGCATGTTGATCTACAAAAAAAAAAAAAACATTCATTCCTTTTAATAGCGATGTTATACAATATTATGCAATATTATGCATTGACGAATTCATTTATTTTCTATCATATATCCATGTATAATGGCAATGCCTTGCTATGCATGTAGTTGAAATAATATACGATAATAAATATGTTCGTATAAATTTAAGTGTTTATACAAATCTAGATCATGTTGTAAACATATTTAATGTCTAAAAAGATATGTATATATATATGTGTGTATATATATATACATAAATAAATTACATACATAAATAAATTATATCTAATTATATATATATAAAATATTAAAGGGAGATGAATTAAGAATAAAAAGGGGTTGTGACATCCTTCCCCACTTATTTGTGCATCATCTTGATGCACACAAGTTCAAAAGCTTATCCAACAATCAACAAGCGCTCCCATGAAGTTATAATATTGGTGAACATGAATAGTCTAAATAATTGTAATTTCATGTTAAACTTATATTAACCAAAGTATTTAATAATCTATTGTAAGACATTAACCACCTTCTTCCAAAAGTCTTCAAAAAAGAAATAACATGACAAGCAATCTTCACAGTTGAAATCCATAATCTTTCACATTATAAAATGAAATAGATAACTCGCTTGCATGGGGCATTCAAGGTAAAGAGTAGGGTTATCACCTCCTTTTGTTGTATTCAGTAAAATATTTCATATTATTACCCACATAGATTTCCCTAGAACCCACAAAAATGCTTATTAGCATGAAGGAATAATTTAACTAGAAGTCAAAGGAATAATTTAACTAGAAGTCACATTAATTTGGAATGATATTATGAGCTCACACTTTTTTGAATATATTGCCTTAAGGTACATACCTGTTGATCTTATGATTTATGCCATTTGTCCTCCAAGATTATCTTCAAATAAATTTTATGGTCCTCATCCCTTATTCCCTAGAACCTTGACCAAATAATACATTTTTATTTTTTTTTCTGATCAAATTCAATATTTCTTTTTCAAGGTTAGATCAAGAAGGATACATCCCAAATAATTGCCGCATGAGTTAAATAAAAAAAATGTTTGTTAAGATACTTTCAAATTTAATCATTTAAATAGATCATCTTACTAACATTTAGTTCATATATATGCCTCAATGCAAATTAACTTATTACTATACCCAAATATAAAACTTAAGGAGATTTTAGACCAAAATTCATCTCACCTGATAATTTGAATGAATTTACTTGTAGACATGGAATACCAATCACACTTGATCCTGATTACTAGCATCGTTTCCTCTTGAATAGTCTTCTTTTCTAGTCGTTTAATCGAATAATCCTTATTTGATTAAATTCATCATGTTTCATCCCTTAATTAAATAAATCAACTTTATTTAATTAGCCTTTGGTCTCTATTTAATTAAATAATTTATTTTATTTGATTAACTCTCTAAATTCATTCTATTAAATTAAATCAATCTTTATTTAATTTAATCTAACATTATCCTTCTTTAATTAAATAAATCAAAACCTTTATTTAATTAAGTCTAAATCATATTCCTCTCATTATGATTTAAATCAATCCTCAAATCTAAGTCAAAATGGTAAAATCAACTAATCTCCTTTTAAATTAATCAAATCTTGATTAATTTAATCTTAATCACCTAAATCCTCTAGATTTTGCAACTTGCTCAATAAATCATTTCTTTTGATTTATTAAATCCTCAATTACTTTAAAAAAGGCATCAAAAATGAATATTCCTCCAAGTTTGAAAATCCCTCCAAATAGACTTGTACATCCAACAAAGCATTTAACCCTCTTACATGTCGTTTTCCCTTGAGTCAAGTGGCATTAACTTCATTCCTTTCTCCCTCCAACATGTCATTTCACCATTTTTTTTTGAATTTCCATCTAATTGCATTTAATTACACAATGACCAAAATGTGCTCCACCTTTATCCACTCACATGTTGACAAGTGGCACTTGGTCATTGGTTGGTTTTTGATCCCACATTCATCCCTTTTGCCTCATTCTCCATCACTCTCATCTATAAATAAGAGGCTCTCATTCAAGTTTTGGATCCACAACTTCATGCAAAGACATTATCTTCAGATTTTGAATTTGCTCATCCATAGTTCATTCATCTTCACATTTTCATAGCTAGGTTATGCAGGAATTCAACCAAGAAGCATCAAATCTTCATCAAGTCATCATTCAAGCTTACAAGGGATTGGGAAAGGGCCATTTTCCACATCAAAATGGCACCAATTCCCCCATGGGATTGAGAGTTTGTTGCATTAAATAGGATTTGATAACTTTTATTTGTGTTCTTCATTCTATTTCTTATTTTGTGCATTTCAAATGAATTTTATAGGGAATGTTGATTTAACTTGCATAATGGACTAATTGTGTGATTTTTCTTCATGTTCGTGCAGGTATAGGATCACCATTCACATTTTTGGCACTAGAAGGAGGGCAGATTGGAAGAAATTAACACGTTTTTTCCCAAAATTTTGTGGTTTTTTGTTAACTTTTGTGTCTACAAGAAACTGCACTATTATTAGTTTAGCGACACTATACAACAACACTACCAGTCCAACAGTGTCATACAGTGACATTGCAAACTCCAAACTCCGCGTTGAGGTCTTCCCGCTCATAAATTCAAATTTCCAAACTACAACACTTGACCATTTCTCCGTCATCAGAATTCCAAATTCCAAATTATGTTGTTGGCTCAAAATAGCGCCGCAATTGCGTTCATTGGCTTTGCTGCAGAGTGTCACTGTCAGTCCTAGCGGCGCCATATAGTGCCGCTGACCTCTTCAAACTATGCCGCATATGCAGATTGCGCTACTGGAGTTGGGTAAAAGACACTAATCAGTTTAATTTTAACATGTGTCTTTTCATTTTGGTTACTTGTGACTACTAACTTGTTTTTGACCTCAATTTTACAGTTTTAACCAATTTTTATAGGTTGGCTTGATCAAAGGTGGAGGGAAAAGAAGATGAAGGCTTTTATGACACCATCATTTAATTGTATCAAGTGTTTTTAAATACTTTTGGGAGAAATTATAATCCCTCCTCTAAGGAATTGCTATCTTTCATGCTTTTAAGACTCACTAATTTCATTTTGGGCTCTAAAAAGAACCTTAGGTAACTTACTAGATTTTGTTTAAAGGTTAACAATTGAACAAACAACTCTCATTTTTCCTTTTGGCGCTTAAAAATAATCCAACTCTTGCTTTGAAGGTTTAAAATGAACATGTGCATTTATGTTTTGTAATCACTTATCCAAAGTAATATCATCTAAAAGAAGTATGCGCTTCTCTCGCACCTCACGACGATCTTGAGAATCAAAAGGATTTTTGTGATATTAAGTTGTGTAAGTGATTGCCTCCACACTTCAATTTGGATTCTAAAATTGAACAAATCTTGCAAGTGTGAGTGGAGCTTATCGCATGTATTCTCTCTTTGTTTCTCAACAAAGATTGATTGAACTACGGATGTGCTTGCTCGCTTTTGTTTATCTATAGAGGGTCTGCCTTGTGGGAAAAAGTAATCACCCAAGGGAACGACCCAACCGGGAACACGCTAAAGCCAAGCGACTTCCACCTGGGATATAAGTGTGGGTACTTGAAGAAAGTTCAAGTATCACGAGGATTGTTTTGGAAAGAAGGGTAACAATGGTCTCTTGCCGTATGGATGATCCCCCATGAATGAAATGCCTGTATTAGAACCCATTATTTAAAAGACCAAAATCCTTAATCTATTTGTTGGTGTAAGAATGGTCATTTTGAAGCCACCCCACATTTTTACGACTTTTAGTAGAGATGAGAAGTATGCCATGGGAGATTCATGGGTATTGATGCTTGGCTGACCCATAGAAGTGAGTGTCGTGGAGAGGAGCCATTATGGTCAAGCATCTAATCATCTGCTAAGAGTAGGCGTAGCTGGATTTATCCAAGTGGGGATTCATCAAATATTGTCTCAATATTTGAAGGGTTGTGCATGTTCTTGAAATCAAAACACTTTGCTTGATCTTAAACATTGGAAAACAAACATTCAACATTTTCACCAAATTTCAAACCCTTTAGGAAGGAAATACCAT
>VDFB02105846.1:0-68949 GCA_007258455.2 Sequoia sempervirens
AAAATAATTTGAGAACATTGAAGTGATGAAAATAAAATATGAAAGACACAAAACACAAATATTGAAACAAAAAGATTTGGCTTAAGGAATTGGAGTCAAGGATCATATAAACATTGCAACTTGCATGACCAAGATGACTTGAGGATATTTAAAAGTATTTATAGTCATTCAAGTGCAATGATGGTTATAAACCTTCAAAGTAAAAGTCCTAAACACACACTTGAGAGTGAGAGAGAGAAGAAACAAGCATGTACCTTGTTTCTTTCTATGATAATTTTCCAAGTTTTGATCACGCATCTTTTGTTCTTCTTTTGACAATTTTTGTTGAGATGCATTTTTTCTTTTTCTTTGTTGTCCCATTTTCTTCTTCAACTTAAAGATAACTCTAAACAAGTCCTCTACCAACTTAGTTAAATTATCCTCCAAATTTTACCTTGATTGATAAAAATGAAAAGTTGTCGAGCTCCAATATTTGCCTCCTTGATAAATGTGCAAAAACTTCTCCAAAATCTGTGCTCCAAGTGATTCAAAATTATTCAAGTGTACATGGAATAACTAGATCCTAAGTTTAAATGAATCAAATGATAAACAAACATTTTATTTCCTTTGTGGAGTTTGTTGTTATTTAATTCATGGAAGTATGCACAACATATCTAGTAATTTTAGAATTTTGTTAAAGTGTCAAAAATGTGTAAATATTAGAGGTATAATTTGAATTGAATTTTTCTTAATTATATTTGAATTGAATTTCAAGTTAGTTATTAGAAAATGTATAATAGAGGTATAATTTGAATTAAATTTTCTTAATTAAATATTTGAATTGAATTTCAAGTTACTTGAAAAAAGCATTATAATATTTCGATATAATTTGAATTGAATTTTCTTAAAATTATATTTTAGTTGAATTTCAAGTTACTTGTCAAAAGATTATATCTTGTTCTCAAATCAATAGTTCATGTTGCTTAAGTCATTTTAAAAAATATATTTATTGTGATCAACATGAATAAACTTAATTATAAAGTGGCATTGATTTCCCAAAAATTCTACTAGAGATCAATAAGGAAATGTAAGTTGTAAGAGATCATAAAATAAGAAAACATGTATGTATATTGAATATTTAAAGCAAATGCATACATATATTACGTGTAAACATGTTTAAACCATAAGCAAACACATGTACATATATGTAAAGGGATTTAATACATATAAACATAACACATATTATAAGCAAAGAGGCAAATGTATGTATATATCATATAAGAAAATATATGTACATATATAAGAAAAAAAAATCTAAATTAAAGATCATCAAATGTCAAATACTATTTTAAACATCAGCATATAATCAAATACACATGTGGTAAAGATCATAAATCTAGAATGCATGGCCTAATATGAATGTCTACTCCTAGACGAATGGCCATCTGAATGAGAACGGTCCTACTCTGATGGATGTGCTGAGCCCTGCAAATAAAATTGTGTACAAGATGTGTGAAATACATATCATTTTTATTAAATAAATTTTATGAAAGTTATTTTTAAATGAACTTGTATTTTTAAATATCAATCTAGAACTTGTATTTATCTATGCATACATAAATATATATTTTATGAAAATGTCCACTCATAGCAGATTCATCCATAGAGTCACATCGATCATGCACACGATTTGGACCAAGGCTAGGAGTGATATGAGGTATGTCCACAATATATATACACATATATATCAACTTACATGAATATCTAGTTAAAAAGAAATTTAAAAAATAATGAAAAAAGAATTGAAACATGCACATGCACACATACATGCACATCATCTAATATTGGATGACCTAAGTCCTCTGAAACATTCGCCTCCACCATATCCACCAAACGATCAAGCGACGAATCAACATCTGTATCCATCTGATCTATCCCATGTCATGCCATAAATGATGAATGTAGAGGACTATGAAGGTGAGATGGCATCAGTGATGATGAACCAGAACCAATCAACATATCAGTAAAACCCATAGTTTGTGCAGCTACCATATGAACTATAGGTGGATCCTGATGCACACTAGTGCTCGGCTAAGAGTGATGGGATCCTGGAACTAAATGACCTCTATGTCTCAAATGATCTCTAACATGCTCTATACCGATCCCATTGTTTGATGCAATGTGGGCATATGCCTCCAACAGGTCCTCAGCCAAACAATGCAGAGTCATGCGTGACATATCTCCTGTAAGTGCATCAAGCTATGTAGGAGTAGGAATGCCAACCACTGTAAAAAGGATCCATGGTGGTCCACTGTATTGAAAATGGTGTGGATCGGGAATGTCTAGATATCAAATACTAACCTACACAATCATCAGATATCCTAGTGGTGGCAGCCGCAATGCCACCTACAGTGTCAATAGCTTCCTTTTGGGAAGCAACAACAACCTCATCTGCTATGGGGGCTAGAGCTGGGGTGAGAGCAGGAGACCTGTCACCAACCAATACCCTAAATATTGGGGGTGGTCTATCTGCTTGATGATAGGTTGGCCTATCAACAGTCCTACCATGCCCCTAACCAACATATGGTGGAATGTCCAGGTAGTTAACTTTAGGCCCAAATGGACCTCAGCATACAACTGCTAAACAAAATACAATGGAATCTGGTCATTGTTTGGGTATAGACCATGTGCTGCGAGAAATCATGGGTAGATCAATGAGGCCATAGCATGATCGACACATCTAGTGACCTGGTATCCCTAACTACTTACACACATTTTGATAAAATGGAAAACAAATTAATCATTTCTTTGGTGACACTATCTTGTATTTGTTTAGAGCGTCACCATGTACTTCTTCCCGCATGCGGGAAAGAATAGCGATCACTCTGTCTGGGGAATATGCACTAGTCCTCTCAAGTTCATCTTTTAGTTTTTTCTAGACTATGCAATATTAACATGCATGGTTCACTATATATCGGGTTTTGCACCACTGTGCTAATGAATCTCTCAATTTTTTTCTCATTACTAGTATTTGCAAACAAAGAATCTGGCACAGGTGGAACATGATCTACATTTTCCATGTTATATATATATAGATACACCTAAAAAAACAATGAGACTTTGGTAAATAATATATCTAGATAAAGAGAATACAAATCTAAAATAGAACTTGTAATAATTCATCTACTCATCAATAATATTTTCATACTATTAACTTGATTTAAAAATAATTGGAAGACAACTATAATCTATAACATAGCATCCTTAAATGGTTCAAATTTTAAATGAAACGATGAAAGAAAGAATAAGAATACAAAGATTAAAGTATAAAATCATTTGAAAATAATTGGGGATAAAATATTTAATCTAATAGTTGTTAACATAAATGAACTTCAATTATATAGCCAAGAACATCAAAAAATTATAGATTGAAAGAAAATAAATATCTCATATTACTTGAATCAAATCTAATAAAGTTTGACTTCATTGCATACTTGTTATAAATATCTCACATGAACCAATGAAACTCAATGTGTCTCCAAATTACATAAGAAGAGAGAACCTAAATGTGAAAAAGAAAAAGAAATTCAAATCCATCTTTTTGTAATGAGTTTGTTAAAATTTAAAAACATTCAAGAACCCCAAAATGGTTTGAAATTGATGAGCATAATAGAAATTCTTGAAGGCAAGAGGTCATCACAAACCATTCGGTTGTGGGCTTCAAAAATTTTCAATGAATGGTTTTCCAATAAGATGTATTAACCAAAATATTCCAAATTTTTATACAATTACTAAAGATGTACAAAATGAGACCTTTACTAAATAAATTTCAAAGATTCATGTAAACAAAAAGTTTGATCGAAATAATATTGTTAAAGTTTTTTTTAACTAGCTTTTGTGGTAGAGAGGGGCATCCAGTTATGATGTGTTGGAAGAGATTAGTGTATTTAGAGGAAGTCATATGGTAAGATAACATTTCAACTTCTAAGTTTTCTTTCCCATATATAGGAAAAGGTCGTGCTATTTTTGCAAGGGCCTTGTTTTAAATAGCTACATGGATACTTGACTTTCACACTTCCCCCTATATGACATATACCCAATATTATATCACCCCTTTTTCTAATTGTGGAACTTTATATATAATGTAGTGTGGGATTCTACACAAATTTCAATTTTGCGATCAGGTATTGTTCCACTTAAGAGAGGCTATCTTTAGGATGTTCTTGTTTTTCTTGATATATCAACTAACCTCCATTTAGTGTATCATATTTGTCACTCTATCATATGAAATACATTTAAATTTACACCACATGTGGTTATTTGAGACCTCTATGATACTCATATTATTTTGAATACTAGGAGTGTTGATTATACATTGCACTTACACACATTTGATGGATTTGATTGTTTATATGGTTTGGTTTTATCTTTCATAACACATGTAGATTTAGTTAGTAAGCTTTGGCATCGATATTATTTTCATGTTAGGTACATGTATCTACAACATATGAGCACTTAGAAACTAGTGACAAGACTACCTAAGATCTCTTACACATATGGTGTTTGTCAAGGTTGTGCCCCTAGTAAGTATCAACATGATTATTTTTCTATAGCTACATCCACATGTGCTAAGAAGCCTTTAGGTTTGGTGCATAGTGGTCCCTCATGTCATTTACAACTTCTTCTTTAGGGGAAAATATATGTTCTCACATTTATTGATGACTTCTCTAGATGTACATGGGTGCACATTCTTAAGTAAAAAATTGGTGTCTTTGATAATTTCAAAAATATTCAAGGTGTTTTTGGACAAGCAATCATGTATTTCTATTGAAAGGATGCACACACAAATAATATGGATGTATTTCAATCAATACTTCAAGGAATTTTTAAATAATCACGGTATTCAAAATCATCTTACAGTTCCTCTCATGATCCACATGAGACTCATTGGAAGGTTTCTAAATTTATTTTGAGATACATTTAGGGAAATAATAACGAGGGGTTCACCACCAAGCTAAGGCTTGGAAATACTAATGAAATGCAAGACCTAATGCTTAAACCTAATGCAATGCAAGATTTCAGTAAATGTCGTAGAAAAACATGTAAAACAAAATAGAGAGCACTGAGATAAAAGGTGTAAACCTAGAAACCTGAAGAGGATTGGATGAAGACTTGAAATGCTAAAAACACTAATTTTAATTATAATTGGGAATCATATGTCGAACTAGGCAATTTACTCCCAAATTAGGGTTTTTGGGCATGAATTGGAATCTAACAGAGAGATGTTTGAAACTTTATATATATATATTTTCCTATACTGGGACTCATACAAATATTAAATTCTATTGTAAATAATAGTAAGGAAAAAGATAAAAGAGTTGCTCATAGACTAATAACATCATTAGTAACAAATGAAATAGAGAAGGATAGGCGAAGAGGATAGATATAGAAAAATGTGATCAACATAGATTAAATAATAGATAAAGCATAAATCAAATACTTTAATAGTATAAAATATAAAATCTAACCGAGCATTTGTGGGTTTGCATCCCACCAAACATGTCAATTTGTAAACATTGAATTTAAATAAATGAGACATTGAGGAAAATAAATGTAGACTTCAAATTGAATTAAAAAATCACCTCTAATAGAGTGAAAATATGAATTACACAAAAAATGAACTAAAATTATAATGAAATACACAATAAATTATCATGAGTTTTTAACCCAATTAAAATGTGGCTACTATTATTACCTAATTAACTAATTTATTTATTTAATGAAATTTCTTAATTATTTTGATCAATGAATTGATTGAATTATTTTCAATTTTTATCTAATTTGATTAAATATAATGTAAGATCTATGTGAACATCATCAAATATACCAAGACAAGTAACATAAAAATATGTCCCGAAGTGGGGAATATATCATATGCCAACACAATGTGAGAGACATATAAGTCAAAAATAAGACATAAGATATAATATAGAAGGTGAAATGAGAATTAAAACATCACAAGATATTAGAAGACATGATTTATGAGAGGCACAAAAAACATGAATCAATTAGAAAGACCAAAATTAAAATGCAAAATAAGACAAGCTATGTTTTTAGTCAATATGATGAGAGTGTTTGTTGGAACATGAAAAACAACACCAACACAAAGAGATAAAATTAAAAAGTTCCAACTAATGATGTTATAATAATCCTCCCCAAGTTGATCCTCTCATCCCAATCATCATACTTAATGTTTTGGTACTTGAATCATGTTTATTACATTATGTGCTCCTCAACACTATGTAAATTAGAACTCTTAATAAACATGTTTTTTAAGAGGAAGCATTTTCTCTTTCTATTACCATAACGATTATTCTTGTTTTTGTAACTTGGTATTTCTACTTGTAGATTTTCAACTTTTTATTATGTAAATCATTCTTTGATACCCAAGTAGTTTGAAGACCCTTTTAAGATGAAGAAAATATAGATTTATCATTTGTAATCCTCATCCTTCCTTGCTACATGAGTAATTTTTTTTATGAAAACCATGTTTAGGAATGAAAATATCCAATCCCTTATGCTTCTGAACTAAAGTTTGCAATGCTTATGGTTCTTTTGGCCTTATAGATTCTTGAATCATTTTATAATATAAAACCTACATATAACCTACTTTGGCTCTAATAATTGTAAACCCTTTAGGAATTCTAAATTGTTGCATCTTGTCTTGATTTTCCCACCATTGTTATTCCTTTTGAAATTTTTACAAATTAGGCAAAGAATCCTTGCACTTATATAGAGGATCCTTAGGTATGTTCTTAAAATTATTTAAGGTTAAATGACTTAATCTAAAATAAAGGCATATATGGATCTCTTGCAATTGTAACCTCTTTACTAGTGTGAACATATTTGATACCTTGATGGCATGACATAGATGATGTTGCTTGATATTGCTTTATCCATGGATACCCAAGTAAAATATGAGATGCATCTAAAGAAGAAATAATACGACATAGAATAAGAACTTCCCTCATCTTTTAGACCAAAAAATTAAGGTAAAATAATGTATCCCATAGTTTCAATCAACATATCATTAGTCAATTTTAAAGAAACCCTCAAATATGCATATGCTTGTTTATAAAATGATGATAAAACAAAAATTATTCAATGCATATATTTTATTGGTGAGTAAGATCAATAAAAACACCCTTACATGGTTCATGATCCACACAAGACCAAAGGACCATTATAATTATTTGGTAATATCTCACAATGTGAAAAAGGTGTCGAAAAAATTAGCATACCTAAACCGTAAATTGACTTGTCATAAAGTGGGTGGGTAGCTTAGTGGTGGAGATTTGCATCCTAACTAGTTCATGGAAATTTCAACATGGTATTAGAGCCAAGCTAGGTGCATTTGACACCTATGTTGTGGCTCAAGGGAGTGTGTTGGAGAAATGATACACACCTAAGCCATAAAAGGACTCATCACAATGTGAGCCATTAGCTCAATAGTAGAGCATCCTAACACCAAATGGGAGGTCCTAAGTTTGAATACTAGTTAGTCCATAGAAATTTCTATAAAAGTCAATCACTAGTACATAAGAAGAAGAATAAGTACCCTTATAATTTTTATTAATACCAACAAATCATTCCTCACATGTAGGTGAATCAATGATTTCAAGCTCGTCAACATGTATATGTACCTCAATCTCATGACCCTCATATAAAACCATTTTATTAGATTTATTTGGTGTAAAATATTTAAATTTTCATTAGGAGGGACAATTGAAGGATTGACCCCAATATTAACCCCCTCAACCTAATTTTTTTTTATCAATCAAATCCTTAATCAATTATTCCTTAATCCCATAAAATGTTGAGTATAATTACAATTAACTCTACAATTTAATAACAAAATTCTTTCTCATTATATCTTTTGGGAATAACCTTAGATTTATCTAATGGCCTAATAGGAGGAAGTGTAATCATGTTTGCACTAAGTAAATTTTGAAGCACATTTTACAAAGGAAAAAATTGGAGGCTTTAGAGTCATAATATTAGAAACATTTATAATGTATAGTTTGTACAATGGTCATTTCCATTATTTTTTACTATCCTTTTGGAAATAATTTTTCTTTTCAAATTTACAAGGGTAGGATGATGTAGATGAAGCATTAGAAGATCCATAATTAAGTGTGGTAGCCTCTAACAACTTTAGTTCTTAACATTCATCTCACTTGCACATGCATTAAGAATGTATATACTTTGTAGATCCTTGTTTACAGTCAAAAAATCTAAAATAATAAACTTCAATCCAACATTCCCAATATTTGCATTGACCAATTTCAATATTAAAAAATAGACCCAAATGGAAGATAATACAATCATTTAATAGCATAATATTTTAAATTTCATGGGAAGAACTTAGCCAATAACTTATCATCATACACAAAATCCAAATATGTAGCACTAAAGAACCTTGAATGTGTCATGGGATCTCCTTTAACATTGTGCATCTCAAATCTAGGATCCAAAAATCCAACAAAAAATGGATATGTAAAATTTTCAATAGAAATTGAATTGTGTTTGATTTTTATATGTATGTCTTTTTTTGTTTCCATTAGGTAAGGAATCAACATTACTTTTCATCTCAACAAGCCTTTAAACATTAATGTCAAGGGTAGATAGAGGCACACTAGGATTAAGGACATGAATGAAAGTGGCAAGATGAGAAATGGAAGGTGGTGTATAAATTTGTCATGACATAATAAATGAGTGTGGAGTGACAAAGACTTGTGTAGGAATATCACAGTGAGGGGAACATGGGAAGTGTAAACAAAACTAATGAGAACTAATGTGGAGACAAGAGAACTATGTGCATCATAATAAGTAAGCATGAGATGAGATCTAGGAAAAAGGAGAGGATAAATTTGGGGAGATTTGGTGGAAGGAGAAATAAATTGCATAAGATAGATAGGAGTAAAACAATAAGGAGGAATACATGAAGAAGAAGCTTGGGATGGAGGGAAAATGGCACATCACTCAAAGGGATTGTTGAGCTTATCCTTTTACCTATTTAAATTTAAGTACTTTCTTTCCACATGGCTTATTAATCAACATAGTATATGAAGGAGATCAATCATTGTACTAGGATTAATATTACTAGCCAAATTTGCAAGATCCAAAGAAAGGTTGTGTGCATCAAAGCTATATCTTGATTACCATTTTCTCAACAAGGGCCTCATGGTCAAATGATTCTTCTCCATTATGATAAATTTAGTATCATGCATATTCCCAATCATACCAATTTTAGCTTGATTCACAACCATGGTGGGATTGAACTATGACTTCTTACTAGGAAAAGAGGATGATTTTGGTATTAGAAGGAAATAAGGATCGAACAATGTTTAGATTTGATTAAGAAATTAGACAATGAGAAAGCACTTAAATCTAAAAACTAAATAAGATTCAAGAAAACCTTTATGGCCAAATCGTAGGACATACCAAATTAAATGGCTTTGCCAAAATGAAAAGAAAATAATTTCTTTAGAGTTTTCTTTTCTAATTAGCTAGGATAAATAAATACAATAAGTAAACACACAAATTACCTTTGAACATACAATTGAATTTAAAAATACTAGACAAGCACACTATAGAATTGACAAAGAGGTTAGGGTTTTTAGCTTCATTTGTTATATGGAGATATTTTATTGTAATGTACATAATCAATGATATGATTCTTGATTTTTTATAAGATTTAATATTATGACACCTTAACAAACCAAGATATGACTTTCATGGTTTACTCCTACATGTATGGAATTCACATTTTCATCTACAAGTTTGACCATAAATTTGTAGTTTTAAAATTATTTTGTGACCTTGACCCCTACACTTCTAGTCTTTAGGAATTTATTTATCTCCATTTCTTAAACTATGTTGAGAGCCATTATAATGTTTTTTTGCACTAATTTTGGGAGGAAACTCATTTTTCCTTACTCAAACCCTTGGATTGATTTAAAAAAATTGAACAAGTTAAAATACATGCCAAATATAAATGCAAGTTCAAGGGGTGTAGTTTTGAATTATATACCTCTCATCCCCTAACAGATAGTTGATAGTTTTGATATTTATTTTTCTCTTGAAAGGTGTTTAACAAGACAAAAATATATGCAAAACAAGGAAGCAAAATACTATATTGAAAATGCTTTAAAAAATTTCAAACAAATGCAATTTGAATTCATTTTAACCTGTCAAGTTTAGCCATTAACTTGAACTCTAAAAAAATTGAATTTTAAATACCTAGTGCTCAATAGTGCTCGATATGCAAACTGGAATGATGAACTTTGAAGACACGAACTTAAATTTGCTTTCGCCCGAAAGAAAAATGTCTGTTTGGTCACCGTCACGCTCTCGGTTCGCCGCACGCACCAAGGACAGTGACTGGTAAAACAACAAAATAAAAGTGACAGGTTAAAATGAAAGAATTTTTAGTTTTTGTCATATTTAGGGGGTTCGGTCGAACCCATGTTCGACCGAACCTATTTAAATATATATTTTTATTTAGGTTTTATTTGGTTCGGTCGAACCAAATCTTTGGTTTGGTTGAATCATTGGGTTCAGCCAAACCCATTCAATATGGTGAAAAGAAAAAATGTGAAATTTCCTTCCTCTTATAAAGTGTAAAACACTATTCTAAAGCCACCTTGTCTTGGGGTTGATGTGCGCCAATGTGTGAATGGTTTTGGATCTCACTGGAAGATGCAATAAGATTATTTTTGGTCCTCTCTTTCCCTTGGATAGGACCGCAATATGTTTTTGTTTCTGACTTGTTTCAAAATCATTATTTATCTTCTTTTGGTTGACCTAATTGTTGGTTTTAGGTCTTATGGTGGATATAAATGCAAGAAAATTTTAGATGCAAGGTGTGATAAAGTGTGGAAGTATTTGTGTGGAATGTATTGAATATCCCACAGAATAAGTGCAAAAGTGTATGGAAGAAAAACCAGATGAGCTTTAACGCCTTAGTTAGTAGAGTGAAATTGTGTTGACACATTATAATTTTCATAATCTTCATGTATCTTACTTTGTAAGATAGTGAATCTCATTAGGTACTTGTATCTTGCCCCTAAATTTGTATGTACTTCAGTTCTACAAGCCTCTTGTATCTTTCTCCAAGGTTGTGTGTCTTAGTTTGCAAGTCTTTTTGTAGTGAGCTTCAATATTTTGAGTAAACTCTCATTGTAGTTTTTCCCTCATTAGGTTTTCCACAAAAATTTGGTGTCATATTTTGCATGTGTGTTCCTTATTCTATCTTTCCTTACTACTAATCTGATTAAGGATTAAGTTGCTATATCTTTCATTTTTACTGATTTGTTAAATGTTTTCATTTGGTTAAGAAGTTTGAATTGTGTTGAAGGTGTTAAGTTATGGAGGAGTTTAGTTTTCAAGATACTAATTCACTCCCCTCTTAGTATCTAGTGTGTTCAACTCATCCCTCAACACCTTGAACCTACTAACACAAGCACCTTGAACCTATTCTTAGTTATCGGGTATGTGTAGGATCATCATGGAAAAACCAAGCCCTTAAGTGGCAAAAAATTTAGAAAAATCAGAGTTAGGCAACTTGACGTAAAAAAATAAATAAGTTATCTATATTATTTAAAAAATATGTAAGAATAGAATATGTAGAAAATTGAATGTAGTTTCTAAACTACTAGATTTGTTTTTAAAAAACAAAATCTATTTGGTGAAAAATTGAAATTTCAATGTAGTAGTACTTAAATTTCGGGGAAAAAAAGAAGTAGGTGTTTGTCTAACCACTCTAACCACAATAAAATGATAATATTTTTTTATAATATTTTAGATATAAGTAGATGACTCATGTCTCGATGTGATGCATATTTTTTTGTATTCTTTTTCCAAGTAAATAATTAATTATGAATTTTTTATTACAACTTTTAAAAAATATAAAACTCGTATTCTGACCACCTTAACTTGGTCAAAACTTGATGAAATTCAATTTTTTTTTTTTAACCCTATAGTATGCAAAGCATAGAATGTGGCACATGTTTTGGATTTAAAAAGTATGATACCATTTGAAAGCTATAGATGTTTTTCAATCAGCCTATCAATCAGGACTTTAGTCATAATTCAAATAGAAAATGAATAATAATTACTTATTAAATTCAAAGTAAAGCATAATTTATATTGTTGGAAAGCTGAGAATATCCTTTAAAAACCCTTTTTGTTTCATCAATTTTGGGTTAAAAAAATTTGTCAGCCACATACCCATCATATTGCCACTTTTTGGCCCATCATAATCCTGCACATACCCTACAATCATCAAGTATGATATCGATTTTCCACAATCCATATTTGATTATTGCTAGACTGGTTTCTAGATTCGATTGTGTAAGAATTTTTTGCATCAATGTTTTGGATCACACTCTATGATCAATCAATAGGATAGTTGAGAGCTTAAGGAGAAAAATGATAAGTTGTAGAACAAGAACTAACTAAAAATACCAAGGGGAGGGATGAGGAAGAGAGGTGGCACACATAGATCATCAAGCACTTGAAAAATATCTCATACTTTATTCCTATTTTGTGCAAGTTATTTCATTACATTTTCATCATAAGTCCCACTCAATCATTTTTATCTTGAGTTCCCCAAATCATTTCATCCATGCTACACCCCTACCCTTGGTGCTACAATGGGTTTTTCCTTATGTTTCCACAAATCCAATGTAAGTCCAATCCATGTAACAAACAGATCTGAGAAGGTTAGGATGGTGTTTACCTAGCTCCAAAAGTGGGTTTTAGGATTTGTTGAAGGACACATTCGACCAAGGGAAAATGGGTCTCTGTACAGGGGTCTAAAACTTATTTTTGCAGTCCTCAAATCTTGGATCTAAGCTTCTAATTCCACCAATTTTGATTGTTAGAAAGTAAAAAATAAAACTTGTACACAAGTTTTCATGTTTTGAAAGCTTCGACAACTTTGCCATTAACTTTGCAAAATTGCACTTTTTATCAACTTTCAATCCTTCTTCACCTATAGAACTACACATATAAATAGAAGAGAAAATGTTTGTTTTTGGTGGATAAGGGTTTTCCTTGGTCAAATCCTAGTTTGGTAATTAAACATTGATAATAAAATAATGATAAAATGAAGGAATTGATGAATGAACAAAGCTTGATACACCTCACCAAACCCTTTAATGTTTTCCCTTAGAGGACTGAAGTCCAACAAATCTCTCTAAGGATTGGATCTTGCATGAAATGTCTTGATTAGATGCTTGATTTGAAACTTGATTTGATGCTTGAAAACTTGAAACCTACATCATAGTGCTATCTCAAAAAACATGCATGAACACACATAAATCTTGACATCATGTTAGGATCTTGATTGCTGCAATAAATGATTGATAAATATGCTCTCCAATGCTCTTGACAATAATCTTTGCTCTTGTGAAATTTTAATTATGTCACTTATTAATTGTTAGATTTTAATTGATAAACAAACCTTGTATTTATAGGTGTTTCCTTAATTACTCGACAATTAAACACCACAAGCCGACCTTTGCAATTTGAATTTAGATCATTAAAATGTTGCTAAAAACATATTGAAAAATGGGATCCAAGATTTAGGGAGGACCCATTCGACCTTGGGTGAATGGGTCCTAGGCCTTAAACCTAGGATGTACACATTTTCCAAGATGTGTAATTAAGTGTATGCATTGATTAATATAGATTTCCCTTTTAGAAAATGAAATTAAGTAGGCTTGTGAATGCATAATTGGGGCAGTTAAAATCTTAATTAAGTCCAATTAATTAAGGGGATGCAAACATATTGTGAAAATGTAAAGGTGTACAATTTTTAACACCACATCTTCTATTAGATATTACTTTTTAGCTAAATTGTGTTAGTTGGTAGTTGGTGGTTTGGTTACTTATAAGGAAGAAAGGATTTATAAATACATTTAAAGTAATAATGTAAGTGTTGAAGGTGAATGAATAATTTGTAGGCTTGAGCCTCTGACTCTTTATTTTTCAATTTGAATAATTCATACAACCAATCCAAACTCAAAGATCCTAGCCATCCACATATAATAACTTAGCAAAAAAATTAAATAAATCTAGCCAAGTATTCTAACATACATCTCAATACATCCATAGGTTTTACTCCCAACCTTATTACAAGATTTTTTCATTTCTCAAAAAAATCATTATATCATTATTGAGATATATCATTCCTAATCCTTACATTATTCTCATGTAATATCATTCCCAAATCATTAAATTCATCATTCATATGTAATTTATATATCTCCCCCACCCCATCATCTATTAATTGACACATCCTCCTTCATTCTTGCGTCTATATCTATTGACATCTATATTTTTCATTAATCCTTAACATCTTTGTCAACTATTTATCTCATGCATTTCAAGAGCACACATGTGTTCTTCAAACTTGTATATCTTCTTTAGGGGGAATCCCTTCACCAAATCATCAAATATAAGCATTTCCAATCCATCCAATAATTGAAACTTATCAAGTACAATCTTAATCAATCTCAACTAATATATTTTAATCAAATCCAAATCATTAATCCATCCTAAGATTAAAATATCAATACTTGTGGCATATTATTGTTAATGTCATCCCACCAAGTACGTGTGTCTACTTCCTTTAAAATGGCATAGCTTCTTCTAGTTGCAACAACATTTCAAAGAGGGGAAAAATGTAGACACCTAAAATTGACCACATCCTAATGGCACATATAACATCACAATTCTAATAGCACTTTCAACACTGTCAACACCATCCAAAGCCCATTCTAACCACATTCATCTTATCCCTAATTAATTATATAAATTTTATGTTTTAAATTTATGAGGATTAGCCTCTTACCATTCTCTCCATCATCAAATTAGTTAAACACCATATTTATTTAATTAAACTAATTTTTACATTGCTCTATACTAATTAATTAAATAATATTATTATTTAATTAATTAGTCTAAAGTCCTAAATCCTCATCTAATCCCCACTAATAAGACAAATCATGTCATATTCATATAATAAAAAACTAAACAAAATCTAACTCATCCACTAACCCGCAAAGGCTATCTTAGATTCATTGAACTTAGGTATTCCCACCAAAATTCAACACTTTTACCTCAATCATCCATTCATTTTTAATCGTAGTGTCCATATTTTTATCTTTCACTATAAGCTTATAAGCTAGCTCTAATTCATCTCATTCAATGTTAGCCATCCATTCTAATCAAATCCCAATTGGTCAACCTATCATCCATACACCTATTAATCAATTTGGGCCATTGTCAACAAAATCATATAAATGAGAAATTGTAGGTACGTTATATTGTAATGACTAGATTGCATACATCTTTCTCACAACCACATTCAACTACATCAATGAGCATGTTTAGTCAACAAGAAGGTATAACATTTGGTTTTCTTTAAGCATATATTATATATTTGATAACTTCTTATCTCTATCTATGGTATTCTGAGGTTTGGTATAGGGTTTTTAGATTTCTATTATTTTCCTATTGTTCATTCTAAATCTAGTATTGTAAATACAACAACCTTTTTTGACCTACAATTTGGCCTTGATCCCACAATTCACCACACCTCTAGTCTTCTTAACCATTTATAACTCAACTTAGTTTGAGCTTAGACCATTCGAGTACCTTAGATTCCATAATGTTGTGGTTCTATCTCCATGATAGAACTATACATTATTGCATCCCAAACATTTAAAGGATGAATCTTTTTACAATCATGATGCTCGTTTTTCACTCCAATTCACATTACTATCGTTTCCCATGCCCAAATGAACACAAATGGTCTACAAACTATTTATTAAAGTAAATCATAATTATAATGATCAAAGGGACATGATTAAGAAAGACAAAAGATTAAGTAACATTAGGCAAAAACACAAGCACAAATGACCAAAAGCCATTACTCTACGTGTACTAGCTCACACTACCTTAAATACTCTGTACATTTCCTAAGGACCCCTCGTTCCAATGTTTTCAAATCTTTGTAGGGCTTGATCATTATTGATGAAGTCTTGAAATTCAACCTTATAAGGACAAGCCTCCAAAAGTGCCTATACCACCATCTTTTTCCATATAGTATAGGTTGAATGCAAGTTATAGTTTCTAGAGTTACAAAGGATGGAATTGCAATCGTACATGACACCATTATAGTCGCAAGACATTATTACAACCATATAGACACTACCGCACTAAAATAAATAGGATTGTGTACAATTATATTCCACTGGCATATAGGTTGAAGATAGAGATCCAGAGTTTGTGTAAATTCTAAAACTAAATTTAGACAATCTATATAACTCCAAATCAAAATAAGTCAACTTCAATTATAAAAAAAAGACTTCTCTATATTTTCTCTCTCCTTTCATCAAACAACCTTTCAATTTTTTAATATAAAATATAAAAACCTACTTCAATATTTTATTATGTTCTAACTTAAATTTTAAATTATTTAAATTAAAAAGAAACATTTACTTATAAAAACCAAAAAAATATCTTTATTTTATATTTATACTTATGTAAGATCATTTGATTTTTCTTCCCTAGCTCGTGACGTTTCACACCAATATAGTATGGCTAGAAAATGATATTAATTTGAATTTGATATTTACTCACATATTATATTAATTGTTTTTATATTAAAACTTAAGTAAGTTTAAAAAGGTATGAATTGGTTTCAATTAGTGATAGTAGATGGGACATGTAAGATTTAAATGTAAGATTTAAAAAAGGATGGATAAAACCAAAATCTTTACAAATTAAATAACTTTTTAGCTTAGAGAAACTTTATTAGGAGACGGGGAATAGAACACGTCTGCACTTAAAAAACAATTGATCACGTCTACACTTATGTTTTAAGTGCAAGCCAATCCATTAATAAGAATATTCCTCATATAGCTTGAAAAGCAAAAGGAAGAGTAACCACGTTGATTTCTTGCTCACACTAAACAATTCTACCTACACATCAAGACAAAGAAATCTAATAGTTTTTAACCATGGCTGTTACTGTCATAATTTATGAATCTGGTTCACTCATCTTTTTGGGAGATTTGAATATTCGTGGATGATTTATTGTTATGATTTATAAGTATGGTTTATTTATATTGTCGACAGATTTAAAAGTTAGTGGATGGCGTAATCAAATTTGAACGTTGATGGATAGCATGGACAAAAAATATCATCTGACATAATAAACTAAACTGATTTTGATAGATTGGTTCCCCTATTCATGACAAGTTAAGTGATTACGTCCTCTCTTTTAAATATGTACTCCCTCACAAACATGTCATGTCCATTGACATTTAGGGGAAAAAGACGAGAGAAGACTCTAATCCTGCTGAAATAATTACATTAATTACCATAAATTTTGAGGTCATTTTCTTTTTCCCATATATCTATTTTTGATTCAGCATAGAACCAAACTCCAAATTATGATTTGCTTGGACCTCATTTAGAATTGGTAGAAGGCTCTGCTCTTCACTAGTTATAGCATCAGAGTTGGTCTTATTGATGCCGTGTAGCATCTTTACAGTATGACACTACAAGATCAGATTTCATTGTAACTACAAGCGAATTAGTATAAATCAATATGATTACACCAAGAAGGAATGTTCATTGATATACCACCCTTAAATGGTGGTTCTGGATTTCCATAGGCAGTATATTTCACATTTATGGCACTGTGGTAGATAATCCCAGGGTTTTCTTCACCTTTTGGTTACTGAAGACTTCAACTTCTGCTAAATAGATTGCTCCTGGTCTATGGTCAGAAAGTCTGAAGTCTTCTCAAATAGAACAAAAGCAAACTGACTAATCGCTAAAAATAACTCAGCAGTTTATTATGAGTAGTTTATTATGCATGAAGAATGCAGCGATGCATGAAGGCATTGTGAATAATCTCAAAGGCGTTGTGAATGCATGCCTTTAATCTCGCGTGAGGGGATTAGTTTCAATTGATTCCTCAAAGCAACAATATTGGTTGTAAGTAGTGCTTTGGTAAAAATATCATGAACTTACTCAGATGTAGGGAAAAATTGTAATTTCACTGTTTCATTTTGAACTAAATCTCGTACATCTCAATGTACTTCAATCACACATCACTTCATACGAGATTTAGTTCAGACAGTAAAATTACAATTTTGCCCTACATCTAAACAAGTTGCTGATATTTTTACCAAAGCACTACTTCCAGCTTGTTGGAATCAATTGGACTCATTGCTGTTGCTCATACAGAAGGAGATTGAAGACATACATTCACAACACCTTGATATTGAAGAGATACATTCACAACGCCTTGATGCATCGCAACAGTTTTCAGTTTTTTTTTTAATTTTCTGTTTGCATGCATAATAAACTGTTGTATGAGCAGTCATTTTAGCGATTAGTCAGTTTGCTTGCTTTTGTTCTTTTTTTAGATTACTGTATCCATGCAATCAATTTGCATGTGTTTTTCTAATTTTAGCTTTCTTTCAACTACGCATATAGCATATTTTTTTATATACATATTCTGTATTTCTAGAACTATCCATAGTTTGAGTTGGAGTAGTACTGGGATACAATGAGTGCTAAGTAGACCGTTCTTTATCATGAGAGATGGGTTCTTGTGAACCACTACTCATGAAACATGATCAATGAGTTTGACTCATAAAACTACAAAACTGAATCCTTATAACAATAATGCAGAGAAATTATTTCAACTTGTTTAAAAAAAAAAATTAAAATTAGGAAAACACATGCAAACATGGATACGGCAGTCTAAAAATAGAACAAAAGCAAACAGAAAAATAAACATTGATACAGCAGTTTACTATGCATGCAAACAGAAAAATAAAAGAAAACTGTTGAAGAATGCAGCGATGCAAGAAGGCGTTATGAATGCATGTCTTCAGAATACGGTCATACCTACACACTTTCAGCAACAATTCAATTTGAGTAGTCCTTGAAAAAAATATAATGGTACTATATAATTCATGCCAAGCAGGTGAAGGGCGCTTTTCCCCTGCCTTGTCCTCTGCTCCATGGTACTGATTAGAGTTAAGAATATACTTGTAAGGAGGTGAAAATTGGACGGACCCTTCATGCCATCCTTCGAACACACGTCCATTGCATAGTTCCATTTTAAGCTGCATAGAAAAACAGTCAGTTGTTTATGGTATTTTACTATTTTGGCAATTTCTCTTTGGGGACGGGGGACGGAGGCTGCAATTACCAATGAAGTCGAAGCTAACAAGAAGCTTGAAAAAGTTTACCTTGGACAAACCAATAAATACTTCTGTTTAAAATACAAGATGATCAAAACTGGGTTCTATTTTAAACTGGTTTTTAGCACATTGTTCATTAGTACAAACATCCTAGCAATCTGGAAGTCCTTTTTAAGTTTTGTTAGGGACATTAAGAGAATTCAGCACCAAAAAACAGTGGTAGCACTGCACCTTTTGGTGGAGAGTGGATTACCCTTCTCTTTTTCTTTTTTGGGTGTTTGACATCTTTTCCTTTCATCTACATTCATATTATGGTGTCATATATCATATCTCATATCATGGTGTCATGTACCTGTGAATTTTTTTGGTCAGTCCCACAACACGTCAATAACATCCTAATGGTTTACCATATCATGGTGCATCTTAACATATGCTAAAGAAAAAATAAGATTTCTCAAAAAAGTTGGTATCTTACGCAAGAATCTTAGCATTTGCCTTTAATCCTACACCATTAACATTCATCATTTTTCTTTAATTTAGATATCTCACCCACCCCTAGTTCATCTTCTACTTTGCAAATCTTCTTCCATTGTTCACATTCAAGTCTATTTACATTTATCTTTTTCATTCATCCCAAGCAATCTTTGCTAACTATCTATTTAATCCTCTTTGAGAGCACACTCATGATCTTCAAACTCACATGTCCTCTTGAACAAGCATTGCTTCTTCTAATCACAATATCGTTTCATAGAGGGATAAAATATAGAGGCCTAAAATTGACCACATCTTGATGAAACATCTAACATCACAATCCTAATACCACTTTCAACACTAACCTATCCACATTCATTTTAAAATAATCAATTTCATAAATTATTATTTTTTAATTAATTAGGATTAGCTTCTTAACATTTCCTTTTAAAAGTAAATTAATTAAATAAATTATGTTTATTAAATTAAACTAATTTCCTACATCCCTGTACACTAATTCATTAAATAATCTTATTATTTGGTTAATTAGTCTAAAGTCTCGAGGGTTCATCCCATAGTGCGATGGTTAAGTGGTAGCATTGTTGATTTGGCCACCAATTCAAACCTCCATTGAGTCATTGTGATTGCAGGCACTATGCCTTCACCGATCCAATGTGCTTGTAGGTTTGACTTGTAATGTTGAGGCTATTGTTGGCATTCATGCCTTGTGCCAGGCATTCAAGCTTGAGGTCCAATCCCTCATTGGACTGGTGTGTTTATGGGATTGGACTATTCATCTGTGTTCATATTGGGGAGGAGATCCCTTGTTTATGGCCTCTTCTAGCTCGAGCTAGGCTAAAAATCATTGAGGGTTGAACCGATCAAAAAAAAAAAAAGAGTCTAAAGTCCCAAATCCTAATTTGATCTCCACTAATAAGACAAATCATGTCCTATTCATATTAAAAAGTTAAATAAAATCCACCTTATCCACTAAGCTACAAAATCGATTTGGATTCATTGAACCTAGGTATTCCCACAAAAAGTCAACACTTGCATCTTAGCAATCCATTCATCTTTAATCTCAAACATTCATGTTTTTTAGATTTATCCTAACCATCCATTCTAATTGAATCCCATCCTATCATCCATACATTTTTAAATCAATCCTCATCCTCAATGAAATCATAAAGAGGAGAAATTTTAGGTGCATGATGCTAGAATGACTCTTACATACTTATTGGTTGCAACCACATTCAACCACATCAAGGAGCATATCTATTCAACAATCATATCTTGTATTTTATGTCTTCTTAGCTCGACATTAGATATTCTTAGGTTTTGTATAGGTATTTTAAATTTGCATTTGTTCATTCCAAACACAAAAACCACTTTTTATGATCATTTGGCATATGATTTGACCTTGATTTGACAATTCACTACACCTATAGTCTTCTTAACCTTTTATAAGTCAACTTTATTTGAGCCTAGACCATTTGAGTACTCTTGATGCCATCATATTTGTGGTTCTATCTCCAAGAAAGAATTGTGCATGATTGCATGCCCAACATTTAAAGAGTGATTTTTTTTTCCGATTCTGATGCCAAATTTTCACTCTAATTCACATTGTTATCCTTTCCCAAATGATCATAAATGGCCATAAAAAATATTTATTAAAGGGATGTGATTAAGAAAGACGAGATTAAGTAATATTAGGCAAAAACACAAGCAAAAGTGACAAAAATCCATTACTTTACTTATACTTACACACTACGTTAAATACTTTGCATAGTTCCTAAGGATCCCTTGTTTTAATATTTTCAAATCTTTGTGGGGCTTGATTGTCATTGAGGAAGCCTTGAAATTCAACCTCCTCAAGACAAGCATCCAAAGGTGTCTACAACACCACTTTTTCCCAAATAGTGTAGGTTGAATGCAAGCTATTGACTCTAGAGTTAGAAAAGATGAAATTACAATTGTACATGACATCATTGTAGCCACAAGAAATTGTTACAACCATATGGGAAGTACCACACCAAAAGAAATGGGATTGTGTGTGATGATATTCTCCTAACATAGATGTTGAAGGTAAATATCCATAATTTATGTAAATTTCAAAATAAAATTTAGACAATTTATGTAACTCCAAATCAAAACAAGAAATCAATCTTAATTATAGAAAAATTTAACTTCACTACATCTTTTCTCTCCTTTCTACAAATAACATTTTAATTTTTTAATAAAAAATAAATAACCCACTTTAATATTTTACTACACTTTAATTTAAAACAAACACTTACAGTTTAAAAAAACAAAAATCTATTTATATTCTATATTTACATTGTAACATTTCACACCAATATACCATGACTACAAAATGACATGAATTTTGAAGTTGATATTTACTCTAATATTATATTAAAATCACAAACATTTTCATTAAGTTTGAAAAGGTATGAATTGATTTCAATTTAGTGATCGTGGATGGGACATGTAAGATATTTTAAAAGGAAGGATAAAACCAAATTCTTCACAATTTCAGCCTATGAAATAGAGTGAAACATCAACTAGGTAGAGGTCACGGGGACTAAAACAATTGATCACGTCTGCATCTATCTTTTAACACCAACACACTCCATTAATAAGAATATTCCTCGTATAGCTTGGAAAGCAAATTGAAGCCTAAGTATGTTGATTTCTTGTTCACACTAAACAATTACCTACCCACGACAAAAAAAATCATATAATTTTTTAACCATGGCTGTTACTGTCATAAATTGTGAATATTCAGTCATATTTTTGACAGATTTTGAATGTTAGTGGATGATTTATTGTTATAATTTGTGAATGTTGTTCTTTTATATTTTTGAGAGATTTAAAATTTAGTAGATGTTGTAATCAAATTTGAAAATTTGAATACTGATGGATAGTATAAATAAAGATTATCATCTTTATCACATAATCAAGTGAATTGATTTTGATAGATGGATTCTCTTTATTCATAACAATTTAACTGATGAACGCATTCTATTATAAAGATATAGGGGAGAGGATCCAGTAGTTGAGCAATCTAATTTTGTGCTTCTCAAAATCTTAGGTGAAAATTTCAAATCACTCCCAATTTTTTACAGCAGCTTACTGGACAAGTCCCCTGCTTATAACCAAAGTTTCAAGGCCACGTCATCAAATTTGATGCCACATCAGCATGCTTTTTTGTCAAAGTGTCCAAAAAGGCTAGAAAAAGGGGGACTGATAGTTGTGCACTAAATCATATTTTATTGGTGTGTTGATGTGGCATCACATGATTTGTTGCTTTTTAGATCTAAGAAATATATTTCATTCAATTATGAATAATCATTATCAACACTAACTACTTTAAAATCACAGTCACATACAACTTTTATAACCTTCGAAATGATATAAGAGTTGTTATCCATTAACTGTGGCCGACCCAAGATTGGCCCATATTTTTTAATAATGTCTCACTCCAAGTATATCTCCATTCTGGTCTGCATATCCATTGACATTTAGGGGGAAAAAAAGAAGAAAAGACTAAGTTCATGAATTACCATACTTTGAGGTCATTTTCTTTTTCCCATGTATCTATATCTTGATTCAGCATACAACCAAATTCCAAATTATTATTTGTTTGGATCTTAATTAGAATTGGTAGAAGGCTCTGTTTTACACTAGCTACATCATCAGAGTTGATCTTATTGAGACTGTTGTAACATCTAGGGGAGAGGATCCACTATCTGAGCATGTTCCAATAGTTGTTATAATCTTTGTTGATTTAATGTTCAGTACTTTTAATAATATTGGACCAATAGTTGTGACTTTGAAGTTGTTAGTGTTGATGATCACTACCCATTATTGAATGAAATGCATTCCTTAGATATAAAAAGCAACAAATTATGTGATGCCACATCAGCGCACCAATAAAACATGATTTAGTGTACAAGTATCGGTCTAACTTTGTTTTATTGGGTCTTTATGGACATCTCGACAAAAGGCATGCTGATGTGGCATCACATTTGATGATGTGGCCCTGAAACCTTAGTTATAAGCAGGAGACTTGCCAAGTAAGCTGCTGTAAAAAATTGAGAATGATTTGAAATTTCCACATACGATTTTAAGAAGTACAAAGTTAGGATGCTCAACTACTAGATCCTCTCCCCTATAGAGTATAACACTACAAGATCAGATATCATTGTAACTACAAGTGAAGTAATATAAATCAATATGATTACCCCAAGAAAGAATGATCATTGATATACCACCCTTAAACGGCGGTTCTGGATTTCCATGGTAAGTATATTTGACATTTCTGGCACTGGTAGATAATCCCAGGGTTTTCTTCACCTTTTGGTTGCTGAAGACTTCAACTTCTGCCAAATAGATTGCTCTAACTGGTCTATGGTCAGAAAGTCTGAAGTCTTCTCTTTCATAAGAGACCTGTTTCAATCCCTTTCCATACTACAGAATACGGTCATACCTACACACTTTCAGCAACAATTCAATTTGAGTAGTCCTTGAAAAAAATACAATAATGCTATACAGTTCATGCCATGCAGGTGAACGGTGATTTTCCCCTGTCTAGTTCTCTGCTCCATGGTACTGATCAGCGAGGAATATATTTATAAGGAGGTGAAAATTGGACGGGTTCATCATGCCATCCTTTGAACACACGTCCAGTGCATAGTTCCATTTTAAGCTGCAAAGAAAAACAGTAAGCTGTTTTATGGTTTTTGGCCATTTCTCTTTGGGACGGGGTACGGGGCTGCAATCACCAATGAAGTCGAAGCTAACAAGAAGCTTGAAAAAGTGTACCTTGCACAAACCAATAAATACTTGTACCATTAATACATGATAAAATTGGGTCATATATTAAACTGGATTTTAGCGAATTTCTCATTAGTACAAACACCTCAGTGTTCTGGAAGTCCTTTTTAAGTTTGTTACAGACAATTGAGAATTCGGTACTAAAAAATAGTGGTAGCATTCCCCCCCTCCCCGTCTCTCTCTCATCTATAAATTTGGTCTAATGTACTTTTGTGGTATATAGAAGATGCATCTAGTGACAATTATTCAATCCTAGTCTAAGACCAATCAATCATTTCTTTGTGGTGTATTGGAAACTATTTAGGCCCATGAAGTTAGTCACACCATGCTTTTAATTTGGAAAACCAAAGTTTGTTTTGGGAAAGGCTTTGGCCTTCAAGGTAAGGGGTGCATAGGTGGTCCATGAATTTGCATTCCCTAACTACTCATCAATTGATAGATAGTATATTAGTGGACTCACAAAATTTGACACACCTACTTTACTAAAGCTAGGTCGTTATTGTGCTTGGAATCTTTTTTATTTGTTGAAACCCATGCACTATCTCCCCTTAATCCAAATTGTTTATTAGGTGTGATTTCAAATCCACCTCTTAGCCAAGCAAACAAACCTTCATCCATCTAAAATCAAATCCCTTTCCCTGACTTCATCCAAAATAAAACCTCCCCTCCTTCCTCTCTTCATCTCAAAATCAAACCTTCTCTTCTTCCAACCCCATCCAAAATAAACTTCTAACCTTTAATCCAAATACAAACTTATTTTAATCCAACCCCAAATATTTCTTAATCCTTAAATTCCTCATCTTAATCCTAATTCCCAATCCTAATCTTCATCATTATCTGTCAAATCATCTAGCCCATCATCTAATCCCTCATCTCTAATCTAGTCCAAATCCTCCCAATCCATCCCCTATTTAATAATCCTTAATCATCATGCTCCAGTCCTCATCAATTTAATCTCTTCATCATAATCTTTATCTATCATCTCAATCATCAACTCCTCATCAAGTCTATCCCCTTCTAATCCACCATCCCGATCTCATTTATCTATCACTCCTTTCCTCCATTTGCAATCAAATCCAAACTCCTACCTTTGGAAAATCAAATCAAAATCCTACACTTAACTCCAATCTTGCAACTCAAAGGCAATCCAAAGGTTCAAGTTGTATATTGCACCTTCTCTCATCCAATTCAAATCAACTATCCATCTTAAATCAAACCATCCCAATCCTAATCAACCTTCATCCTAATCTATTCATCCAACTCCAATCAAGTATTCTAAACCCTTCTAATTCAATTCTTCATCTAATCCTAGTCAATCCTTTCATCCCTATCATACATCTAATCTTCCAATCCAAATCAAACCCCAAAAAAATTATATCCAATAGTCTAAGCTATTCAAAATATAAGCTTAATCAAACCACATATTGGCTTAACAAATCAATCAATGATATCAAGTTTCCACAATCCATATTGATTATTGTTGAGTTGGTTTCTAGATTTGATTGTGTGAAATATTTTTGCATCAACGTTTGGGATCACACTCCATGATCCATCATCAAGGTGAGAGTAGAGAGCAAAAGGAAAAATGGATAGATGTAGACCAAGAAAAATCCTAAAAAGGCAGGGGAAAGGGGAGGGGAGAAAGGGGGTTGCAGGAAGACCCAAAAAGAAAACCAAACAATAAAAAATTAAAAACCCAATAAAATAAAAGAATACTAAAAGATAAATAAATGAAACCAACAATGAGCTAAAAATCAAGTTGAAATACAAAATACAAATAAAAAAATGGAGATTCAATCAAGAAAAAGTAAAAAATTAACAACTGTTACATTTGCACATTAATCCTAGAAGATATTTTGATATCGAAACAAATATTAAGATTTTTTTCTTCCAAATTCTAATCCATTCTTGGAATACCATCCACTCTCTTCTAATCCAATCTACTCTAACCCATCTCTCAAATTCTATTTCACCCCAATCCAACCAATCTTGTCTCCACTCCTTGATGATGATGATTCTAGCCTTGTTGATCAAGAAGAAGGTAGTCCCTATGATAATAATGAGATCCTTATGGGCCAAGATTAACAACCTCCATCCTTAGATGACATTGCCTTAAACAAGCTTGCAACAATCCTTCATCCTCCATCCATCATCCTATTGGTAGTTGTTTTCATTGATGTCAATACCTAAGGAGATTGTTGCATATGCTTGGGAAAGATAGTTGCATTGTTGGTTGGCATTAGTTGTCATTGTTGACAATATTTTGTATGGGTTGTCATTGTTGTATGATGGCGTGTTGTTGAAGTTCATGGTTGGATGTCATGCCTTGTCTAATGATAATGAAAGAAGTATTGAGTTTGGTTGATATCCGTAAAGTTAGTTTCATAATGATATATTAAGATGAGGATTAGAAGCATTAAGATGAGGATTAGAAGTGTTGTTGATGGTGGAGAGATGTTGATGGTCTACAGTGTATTATATGCTCTATCCTAGATTGTTTCTGATCAAGTATATTTTGCTAAAATAAATTTTTGGCCTCTACAAGTTGATTGAGTGTTTCTGGTTTAGGAAGTTGTGTTGAAGACTATTTGGGAGAATGTTCCACATTCCTCCATTGTTGAAGATATGGTTTTACAGTTTGGGATTCAAAGGCTGTAATATGTGGATGTTGCACTCTTATATTTTTAGGTCACTTGTGTTGTAGAGGAGGTTTATGTAAACTGTAGAAGGTTGGCGGTGTTGTTATATGTCTAGATTGGTCCATAAAATGCTCAACATTTCTTTGTATTGATGTATTTTCTTTTGTGGCTTTGTGAATGTGTTCTCAATGTTTGTGCAGTTTCTCAGTTCCAATTTCATGTGTTGAAGTGGTCCGCAAGTTGATTTGTTAATGTTATATCTTCTATTTATGCATTATGTATCTTTGGAGTGAAGTATTTTGCTCCTATTTGGCTTGCGGTGGTTATTGGCTATTGAAGATGTGTTATGATAGATTTGGGTCCTAACCTATCTTGTTTGGGACCACATTGAGTTAATTCTATTGGAAGTGTGTTTTGGGTTGACTGGTTATGTGCTTCATGTTTTATCTATACTATTCCTTGTTGTCAACTTGGGTTGATGTGTGCCGATGTGTGAATGGTTTTGGATCACATTGGAAGATGCAATAAGATTTTTTTGGTCCTTTCTTTCCCTTGGATAGGACTGCACTATGTGTTTGTGGCCGACCTATTGAAATCATTATTTATCTTCTTATGGTCGATCTAATTTTTGTTTTGAGGTCTTGCGGTGGATATAAATGCAAGAACATTTCAGATGCAAGGTGCGAGCAAGTGTGGAAGTTTGTGTGTATGGAACGTATAAAATATTCCAAAGAAGAAGTGTGAAAGTGTGTGGAAGAAAGATCAAATGAGCTTTAACACCTTACTCAATAGAGTTTTGTGTTGACACATATTGTAATTTTCATAATCTTCATATATCCTTCTCTAAGATAGTGAATATCACCAGGTCCTTGTATCTTGCCCTTGAAGTTGTATGTGCTTCATTTTTTCAAGTCTCTTATATCTTTCTCTAAGGTTGTGCATCTTAGTCTGCAAGTCTTTTGGCAGTGAGCCTTGTTTTGTAAGTAGTGAGCTTCTATATTCTAAGCTAACTCTCATTGTGGTTTTTCCCTCATTGGGTTTTCCATGTAAATTTGGTGGACATCATCTTGTGCATGTGTTTTCCTTGTTCTATCTTTCCTTACTACTGATTTGATTAAGGATTAAATTGTTATATCTTTCATTGCTACTGATCTATTAATTGTTTTGGTTTGGTTAAGAAGTTTGAATTATGTTGAAGGTGCTAAGTTCCAAAGGAGTTTAAGTTTTGAAGATACTTCAATTCACCCCCCTCTCAGTATCTAGTGTGTTCAATACACCCCTCAACACCTCGAACCTACTAGCACAGGCTCCCCCACAAGTCCTAAATGCTAATCCATCTATATCCTTCCTATGAAAACACCATCCCCAACTATCTCTTAGAACAAGAAAGAGATTTAATGGTTAAGTACCTTATAAGAATTGGAGCCAAACTTACCCCATCCTCTCCCCTCATCCAATCCTATAGTTTTCATCCTTTCCATACCATTGACAAAGGAAACCAATTTTTGACCCAAAGATTCTCTCAACGTGCATCTATATCCCAAATCCTCATATCTACTTCTTATCCTCATCTAAATTTAAAATCCAATCCTATTCCATCCACCCCTTATTCCAATCCTTCATCCCCCAAATGTTTACAATTCAAACCATCCCAACCCAATCCTATTCCATCCACCTCTCATTCCCTTTCTTCATCCTCCAAACCATTACAATCCAAACCATCTCAATCTAATCCTATTTCATCTACTTCCTCTTCTAATCTTTAATCCCTCAAACCATTACAATCCAATCTTTTGTCTCCCAAATCCTTTCACTCTAACTCATCCCAATTATTTGATAATTTCCTTCGATGACTATGTGCAAAGACCCACCTAACAAAAAGAGTAAAAAAAAAACCACGTGTCCATCTATCACCAATACCTCAAATCCATCACATCCAACATCCATAAACATTCAAAATAATTCTCTCATCCATGTTAACAATTCATAGAATCTCTCTATGCCATAATTTCTAACACAAAACAACACCCTTTCCTCATTTCCTCAAATAAAATCTATATGCCAAGTATTTGTTTGAAAGTATGCCCACATATTCCATCCTCCAATTCAAGATCAAAGAACCCCTTTCAAATCAATATCAAAACATCCTTATTAATCAAGTTTTTTATTGAATATTTTTTCTTTAATCAAGTTTCAAAGTCAAACCAATTACAATTCAGACATAGCATGACCATATAATGCATAACCTTTTTTGTATATATCAAAATTCAATTTTTATTTTTTTTGGATAAAGGACTTCAATATCTGGTGCACTCATATTTTTCAATTGTTTTTTTGATAATTTGCTATTTTCCCACATGTGTAGAACAAAAACCTTTATTTTCAGTGAAAAACCTATGTTTAATAAAACTAAAAAAAAAATACACAATAAAGCCAAAACATATTAAAATTATATTCGTTGGATAGCTCATTCCAAGGACTACCTGATTCCAGTTGGGTTTGTGAAGTATCCGCCATTTTCATGTTCAAACCGAACTCTGAAGTGACAAAATTTAGGTTTTTTTTGTGTTTCAGGGGGAGAATGAGGGATAAGGGGGGTTCGCTTGAACCTTGGTTCGAGCGAACCACCCTTCCTAATGCATTTTTTTTGGTTTTTCTAGCGGGAAAGATTCAAATGCGTTCACTTGAACCAGTAGGTTTGTACGAACCCCCAAAATCACATTTTTTGCCTTGGGGTCGTTTTTTGTGAGTTTTCTTTCCTCACTGGAATTGTAAACCACTTTTGTGGGTTTACCCATATTAGTACTTCCCATGATCCCTCCACTTCTCAAGATCCAAATATCCCAATCAAACCCATCCAAAAACCACAAGCCTATCAAATTGGTTCCTCCATCTTCATTTATTTTGATTTTCTTGAAGATATTATCCTCCCTACCATTCCTTAGATCCACTTCAAAATAGACTTGCATCTTGTTTCAACAAGTATCTCATTGGTAATTGGATTTGTTTAAATATGCATTATTAAGGAAAATGGTTAGGCCTTCATGAACAAGGCATCCTAGAAACCACTAAAATCAAAACAAATCCAACATTCCATGGCCTTGTCTATAAATCTCATTCCTAAGATGTTGGTAATCCCTCACCCAATTCAAAGTGCATTCCTTCCATCAATACCCATCCCTCATCTTCTAAATCTATTTTGGGTCCCTATATATCCTAAAATCCACTATCACACGTCTCCCATCTACTAAAACTATTTTGAGCTCTTATGTCCCAAAATCAAGTCCTCCATCCTCCCCATCCCTTTGGGATCCTTACTTCCCAAATCCTACCACTCCATCATTTACAATCCCCAATCATGATCAACAAAAGCACACATGGTCCATGAACCTCTTCCAATATGTTCCCTCCATTACTCATTTCATGAAATTTCCAAATCATCCATCTTCACACACCCATGTCATTGCAATTGGAAGAAATATGGAAGCCAAATAAAAAATTCACAAAGCATATAATTCACAAATATCCAAGGATCTTATATTCCATCAAAGTGACTTGATAAAGAAAAGAAAAATCTACTACAAAACTAAACTAAATCCAAAGGCCACAAAGGCTCTCCAAGAAAAAATAAGCAACAAAAACCATGTGGTTCCCAAAGAAAAAATATATAATACATCTAGATGAAGAAACAAAATTAGAATCCAATTTTTCTACTCCAAATGCTTCCTACACTCCTCAATTCCGTCACTCCCCATCTAAGATTCCTCCATATCCTAGAAATCCCCTTTGGGTCCCTATATCACAAAATTTACTATCCTAAATCCTCCACCATATCCTAAATCTATTGGGGATCAATTACATCCCAAAATCTATCATCCCAACTCCTCCATGTAAATCCCCAAATCCACAATCCTCTTCTAAAATAAGGCTTTAAAACCCATCATGGTGTGTGCCAATGTTGGTCTTGACAACATTCCCTCATAACACCAATATCTCATCCTTCAATACACTTATATATATCCACTGTCCATTCCCCACCTACCATCCAAAATCACTAATCCAAGCTTTTTCCTAAATCCTCCTCCATCCTTCTCCTATCCATTCCATCCTACTTGGTAGCATTGACCAATTTCTATGAGTGTCATGGTCTATAGAAATAGTTATTTGGCAATGGATATTATCCATGAAAACTAACACTTGATTTCTTCCTCCATCCCCCTCTCTCCTATTTGCATATTCCTCTATCCCCCATCTAAATTCATTTACTTCCATCCCATCCCAAAGTCCAAAAGTAAAATATCAATAAATAAATAAATAATAAACCCCCTAAAAAGGTAAAGATAAATAATTTGTTCAATGGTGAAAACCACTCCTTGTGGCACCTTGAACAAGTACAATGATGGAAAATTGAAAAAATAGGTGTAATGTGTAAATCCCTCTATCCTCTTTCACCCTACACTTGGATGCATGCTTCTTCCACTTTATCTACCCCATCCATCCTATCTACCCACACTATACAATCCTCTCCACTCTATTCACCCTCCCTCAATTTTAATAAGGGTAGAGAAAAAATATCCATGCATGCTTTAGACAATAAAAACTTTACTTTCTCTATAATTATTCCATATTCATCCAATACAACCCATCTAACATGGGGTATGCTAACCTATGTGACATAGTCCTTGGAGTTCCCTCCAATAATCCAACTATCTCCTAATCCTCCAATCTCCTATCCTTCACCAAATAATCCTACCATATTTAAGCATTCTATATCCTATCCTCTCATCCCCTATCCTCCATCCACTAATGTCATATCCTCCATCCCATAATTCTCCCATCCATTAATTTTTCCATCCACTAATCCTCCCATCTCCTATCCTACATCCAATTCTATCCTCTTCCATCTACTAGCAAAGCAATCACTTTATCATTTCATCCTTGTCCAAATCTTGGGTCTTTCCCTGTCATTAATTCCATGCCATCCAAATCTTCCTCATATCCATCCAACTCCCAATCCACCTATCCTCCAATCTCCCTCCAACCAAGCAATCCTAAAGTATCCATCCAAATGTTCAATTAATCTTAATCCATGCAAACTAGCATTGAAATCTAATTCCTCATCCAAAAATATCCCTCAATATCGATCCCAAATCAATTGATCCAACCTTGATCCATTTTACTCACATTATCATCATCAAGATATCTCATTCCCAATCCTAGTGTTATTATTATTAACAATACAATCTTGGGTGTGTGCACAAAGACGAGGGACCAATAAGTGGCCACAACCACTTGTTGGTCTGGATCCAAGACATAACACAATCATGTTATATAATGTGATCATTTAATGGATTGGTAGTGATCGAGCCTAGGTTAGTCATTACTGAGCCATAATGCACTCACATTACAACATGATTATGCTATGACACGAGTGCAATATAATGCACTCTCATTTCTTCTATGAAAAAAATAAAATAAATCAAAAAATGTGAGTGTGCTATAACCAACTTATGTTATAACAAAAGCATGTTATAATGTGCTCATTTCTTCTATGGTGAAAATAAAATAAATAGAGGTTGAGCTCATTTGAGTTTAAACCTATTTCTCTCCAACAACCAAATACAAGTGAGGACTAGAAGGAGCACATTTTAAAGCCAATAAAGTTGATTCGAGCTAACTCAATACTATCATGATGTCTATAAGGTTGAGGAGGTAAGTTTTTAAAAGTTTTTAGCTATGTAAATTTCATAATTTTTTGTTTCAATATTTTGTAAATTTTGAGAATTGAAAATTCTTCAAATCCTAATTCACCAAATGAAACAAATCCTAGTGAAGAGGAGACACAACCTAACCCTCAAAAAAATTCTTTGTCTATTCCTTTCCATCCTCTTCAAGCAAAAGAGTAATCATTATGTAAAAGTGAAAACATGAAAATGGAACTCCAATAATTAGTTGATACATTGAAAAATCTAAATGCAACTAGTTTACATCAAACAACCCTTACCACCTCATTGGAATCTATTATTTCTCTAATAGATTTTGTGAGTGGCCAAATAAAAGGGAGGATGCATGAAAATTTTATTTCATAAAATTATCATACTAATTAGTGAAAGAGAAAAAAATCTAGAAATACAATTTTTGTTGTTGTTCATTGATCCAAAAACTAATGCACCCTTGCATGCAATTTGCAAAAGGTTCCCTATTCATTGTTTCCAACACCAAGGAATAAGGGATAATTTTTGGGAAAGGTGGTGAATACTTTTGACCATCCTTTGTGCAACAATAATGAGGTACCACTGAATTTTTTGGGGAAACTCTATTGTGAACATGTCCTCAATGAGATTCTGAATAATTTTGATATGTGTGACTTCTTGAGTAGAGGAAAAGGCTTTGTGCGGGATAGAGAAGGAGCATTTTATGTCCAAAACCAAGCACAAAGAACCCTAGCTAGGCTGGACATTCAACATGTCATGATACAACTTTAATCAATCTCAAATAATAAATTTTAATCAAATCCAAACCATCAATCAATCTTAAGATAAAAATCTCAACACTTGGGACATATTATCACCAATGTAATCCCACTAAGTGCTTATATCTACTTTCTTTGAATTGACGTTACTTCTTCTCTTTGCAACACCATTTCATAGAGAGATAAAATGTAGAAAACTAAAATTGACCACATCTTGTTGTCACATCTAACATCATAATCATAATGTCACTTTCAAGACTATCCTAAGCTTGTCCTAACCACAAATTATCTTAATATTAATTACATAAATTATATTTATTTAATTAATTAGGATTGGCCTCTTAACTTTCCCTCTATCATCAAATTAATTAAATAAATTATATATATTTAATTAACTATTTTCCTGCATCCCTCCACTAGTTAATTAAATAATCTTATTATTTTATTAATTAGTTTGAAGTCTCAAATCCTAATCTAATCCCCACTAATAAGACAAATAAAATATTGATCCACCTTATCCACCTTGTCCTATTCATATTTAAAAATTAAATAAAATCCACCTTATCCACTAACCCACAAAATCTATCTAGATTTATTGATCCTAGGTGTCCCCACCAAAAAGTCAACAGTTGCATCTCAACCATCCATTCATCTTTAATCTTAAACATTCATGTTTTTAACTTTATCTTAACAACTCATTTTAATCAAATCTCATCCGTCCATCCTATCATCCATACATTTGTAAATCAATCCTCATCCTCAATGAAATCATATAGAGGATAAATTGTAGGTACATGATGTTGGAATGACTCTTGCATACAACTTGCTTGCAATCACATTCAACCAATCAAAGAGCATATTTATTCAATAAGTAGGTGTAAAAAAATATTTTCTTTGAACATATGTTGTATTTGATGCCTTCTTAGCTCTATCTAATGTATTATTAAGTTTGGAATAAAGATTTTGTATTTGCATTTGTTCATTGCAAACACAACAACCACCTTTTATGACCATTTGACCCACAATTCAACCTTCATCCCATAATTCACTTGAGCTCTAATCTTCCATACCTCTTATAATTCAACTCTATTTGAGCTTGGACCATTTGAGTCCCCTTGATGCTATCATGCTTGTGGTTCTATCTCCAAGAGACAATTATGCATGATTGCATCCCCAAAATTCAAGGGGTGAATCTTTTTCCAATTTTGATGCCAAATTTTCACTCTAATTCAAGCATTGTTATCATTTCTTGTGCTCCAATGACCATAAATAGTCACAAAAACTATTTATTAAAATAAATAATAAATATATAATTAAGAATGCCAAAGATTAAATAACACTAGATAAAAACAAAAGCTCACAACTGAACAAAAGCCATTACTCTTCTTGCACTTACACACTACCTTAAATACTCTACACATTTCTCAAGGATCCCTTGCACCAATCTTTTCAAATTTTAGTGGGGTTTCATCATCATTGAGGAAGTCCTTAAATTCAACATCCTCTAGACAAGCCTCCAAAGGTGCTTACAACTCCACCTTTTCCCAAATAGTGTAGGTTGAATGCAAGTTATAGACTCTAGAATTATAAAGGGTGGAATTACAATTCTAAATGAGACCATTGTAGCCACAAGACATCATTACAATCATATAGATAATACCACACCAAAATAAATGGAACTGTGTGTGAAGATATTCCACCAACATAGAGATTAGAGATAGAAATCCAAAGTTTATGTAAATTCCAAAACTAAATTTAAACAAAAAATATATATATATATAAAACTCCAAATCTGAAAAACTACTTTCTCTACCTATCAAAATATCTTGCATGCCCCTAGAATTATAGATATTTCCCCTAACTCGTAACATTTCACACCAATATACCATGTCTAAGAAATGACATGAATTTTGAATTTGATATTTACTTAAATATTGTATTAAAACTACAAATATCTTTTGTACGTTTGAAAAGGTATGAATTTATTTGAGATGGGACATGCAAGATATTTTCAAAGGAAGGATAAAACCAAACTCTTCACAAATTAAATAAACTTTTCAGCCTATAAAAATGCGTGCAACTTCAACTATAGAACACGGGGACTAAGACAATGATCACGTCTACTCCTATGTTTTAACAGCTGAACACTCCATTAATAAGAATATTCCTTGTATAGCTTGACAACCAAACTGAAGCGTAAATATGTTAATTTCTTTGTGCACACTAAACAATGCTACCTACACAGCATGACAAAACAAATCTAATATTTTTATCCATAGCTGTTGCTGTCATAATTTATAAACTTGGTTGAGTCAAACTTTTGGGAGATTTGAATGTTAGTGGAGGGTTTAATCATTATTGTTGTGATTTATGAATTTAGTTCTTTTATAGTTTTGAGAGATTTAAAAGTTAGTGGATGGCGTAATCAAATTTGAATGTTGATGGATGATGTAGATAAAAGTTATCTTTATTAAGGGAATGTAATCAACTGAACTGATTTTGACAGATTGATTCTTCTTATTCATAACAATTTAACTGATAAACATCTTCTATTTAAATATTCACTCCCTCTTAATCTTTTATATAAAAAAGTAAAGATCCCCATTTTATAAAAACTCCCTTGTCAATGAATAGATGTTCCTTGAAATACATGCTCCCCGAGCTCATGTAATTTGGAATGCCAGATGCCTTGCAGAAAATGTAAAAAGTTGAGAAAATGACATAAAATCATCCTTTAATAGCACAGCGACTTCGCAGTGCATTCAACTTACATTTTCATTACCTTATAAGGCAAAAACAAGGTTTGCAAGTAAATAATGTCGAAAAGTAGCAGTTCCAATAAGTTTTTGGCACGTCCAACTGAATAGATAAAGGAGGGAAGTAGTCATATGTATTGCGTCACATGTATGCTCACTCCAAAAATTCTGACTCACTTTGAACACCTTCTGCTGTTGTAGAGTCTTTAGAAGCAGGTTTTAGTATTAGGACCCATGATGTGCTCCTACACAAAATATCCCAATGAGCCTCTCATTCCTCAATAATGACAAATATATCCTTATATTTACAGATTTTAACAACTTTGGATAGTTCTACTTAAATGAAAGATAGCTTTTATGTTGTTGTATAGTACAAGATCTCCCTGTCACAGACAGTTCAATGGCCTTGTAATTGATGTAAGAGTTTTTATCTGTTCACTGCAGCCTGACCCAAGATTGGCCCATCTTTTTTAATGATGTCTCGCTCCAAGTATATCTTCATTCTGGTCTGCGGTTTGAACACCAGAAGAGTTACTGAACATCACAAACTTGGCATATACATTAACATTTAGGGGAAAAAAAAAGAAGACTCTGGTACTGCTGAAATAATTTCATGAATTACCATACCTTGAGATCATTTTCTTTTTCCCATATGTCTATTTCTTGATTCAGCATAGAACCTAACTCCAAATTATGATTTGCTTGGACCTCATTTAGAATTGGTAGAAGGCTATGCTCTACACTAGCAATAGCATCAGAATTGATCTTATTGAGGCCGTTTAACATCTGTACAGTATCACACTACAAGGTCAGATTTCATTGTAACTGCAAGCAAGTAGTGTAAATGAATATGATTAAGAAAGAATGATCATTGATATGTCACCCTTACATGGCGGTTCTTGGAAAGCTTCTGCATTTCCATAGTAAGTATATTTGACATTTCTGGCACTTTGGTAGATAATCCCAGGTTTTTCTTCAACTTTTGGTTGCTGAGGACTTCAACTTCTACCAAAAAGATTGCTTTAACTGGTCTATGGTCAGAAAGTCTGAAGTTTTCTCTTTCATAAGAGACCTGTTTCAATCCCTTTCCGTACCACAGAATACGGTCACACCTGCACACTTTCATCAACAATTCAATTTGAGTAATCCTTCAAGAAAATACAATAGTGCTATGCAGTTCATACCATGCGGGTGAACGGCGCTTTTCCCCTGCCTTGTTCTCTGCTCCATGGTACTGGTCAGAGTTACGAATATATTTGTAAGTAGGTGAAAATTGTATGGGTCCTTCATGCCATCCTTCGAACACATGTCCAGTGCATAGTTCCATTTTAAGCTGCACAGAAAATCAGGAAGTTGTGTTATATTTTTAAACTGGGTTATATTTTAAACTGGTTTTCAGCACATTGCTCATTAGGTAGTACTACCTAACATCCGAGCGATGTGGCAGTCCTTTTTAAGTTTGTTAGGGACACCTGGAATTTCAGTACTAAAAAGCAGTGGTAGCAGTACACCTGATATAATTTTTTGGGTTTAACTAAAGCGGCTCAAATAGGTGGACAATGTCATGTACAGATTGATTCCAGATAATTCGGAGGGCATGTACACAGTCCCCTACAGCAGTTAGTTTCTTTTAAGGAATTTCTTCTTGTGATATATTATACCTTTTTCTGATAATCTTGGGATTAGCTGTTCATGCTACTGTAACACCATTACAAAAATCAAATTTTTATTTCCATTTGTCTTTTCATTCAAAAAAGTTCTTACAATTCTCTGTGAGCCCAGCAACTTTACCAATTTAACCCTCCCAATACCTCCACAGCCTATTTTAATCCAATAATATTTTCCAAAAGTTTAATAGGTACCTGATCGCTTTGGAGTAGGGTCTTCCAGTCCTCCTTGTCAACCAATGATCTTATCTCAGAATCATTCAGGGCAATTCTGTAGTTCAAGTCTCCGAACCAAATGATTCGACTGTTCACATGCGACACCATTAAAACATAAGTATGGCACTGTAATTGAATTGAATGATTTGAACTGCCAACAACTGGGACGCATTTTAAAAACATAAACTTACTCGTGTGCTACAATTGGTTTAGATCGGCTGAAAATTGTACGTTTTAAGATTTCCAAAACATCAGAGTTTCTGTGGAGCTCATCCCCTTCCTTTTGACCAGACGCCAGATGCGCGCAGACAAAGCAGAAACTCGTTTCGTGAAGAGAAAAACTCACCGAGATCGAACCCTGCATAATAAAATTGAAGAGGCTTCAGTTCCATCGTCACCCACAAATACTTAAGAAAATATCACAAATCGACAGCTAAAGAAATCAGTTTTCGGGATATAAACCTTATTTCCAAGGCAACCCATAAGACCGCAACCAATACAGCAAACCTTGAGGTCACTGATATGGCGGAAGAGGTCCCTTCTAACCCATATCGAGATAAAAATGCCAACCATTTGCTTGCTTGCAACGCGTTTGAACCTCTGTCTTGGTCTGAAATTCCTGTGCTGGCCACGGGAGGAGAAATCGTCATCAGCCTCGCCTTCATAAGTCTTTTCCAATTCTTCTTCCAGAGATTCAGATGATCCGCTTCCGCTTGTACTGCTTGACAGGACAATATCGTCCTTGGAAATGGAGGATTTCAAAAGAGGAGAATTTAGCGCATCTAGAAATGTTGAAGAAGGAGCACTAGAGCTTCTAGCTATGGTTGATCTGGGAGTTTGGGGTTTAGATGTCTTGTTCAATGTTCTGCGTATCAAAGCATCCCATTTGGTCGCAGGTCCAGCGAGCCCTTCTGAACCAAAAACATTCCCTGCCTTCAACGGCACGATTTCCTGAAACCTATTCATTCATGCATATCAATATAGTTATGTTAATCAAAGTTATTTGGCAAAAAGGACAGGTGAGAGAAAAACGTGATATATAATCCCTTACCCAATCACGTATATATCCGATGGGATATTTGTTGGATTCAGCCACTCATCCAAATCCAAATGGTCTGGCGGAGTTATTCCTGCCACATTCCATGTCCCCACAAACACTCTGCCAAATTATAATATTACCCATCATTATATATCATCACAGGCATGCAGAGGATTTCAAAGCTAATCTACGCAAATTAATCTCATAGTTCGAACTCCGACTAATTGGTTGTTAGATTCCCAATCAAACAAAAACCGGTAGTATTTTTATGATCATGGGTTGAAAAAACCATCATTCCACGGCGCAGCAAAGTTACAATCTTTATAACCAGAAGAGAAATTGCAACAGCTCTGTATCCCACATGAAGTTTACCTGTATTCCTCTGTGTTGACATAGTCAGTCCATAGAGTTTCCGACTTCATACGCACCAGCTTATTTGAAGGGGAAGGCTTATTTGAAGGGGAAGGCGTGGTGCACGGTGATGATGAAGGCGAAGGGGAAGGCGATGGCGATTTTGGTGGTTTTCCTGACAGAATACAAACAATCCCATTAATCAAGATAAATGTTTTATTCATTACAAACAAGTTAAAGATTCGGTTTTTAAATTTACAGCACCTGAATTTTGCGGCGACTGAGGCGTCGAGAATGAGGTATCCGTCGATAGAAGACTTGGTCTCTGTGGAGTTTTGGAGGGCAATGGTGCAACCTTATCTGTAACCAAATTCAAATTTCCCCATGTCAGACATCTGCGCTGTTACCAAAATATACCCAGTAATGAATCTATTTAATTATTTACCTTCATCTTCTGTCTCGCTCTCCGTGTCCCGACCATCAGTATTATAAGTCTCACAGCCCGATTTGCCAAGCAATTTGTTAGCAACCAGACGAGGCCACATCATCTGCACAACCAACATATTAAATCTCCCTGCAAATAAAAATACCAGGTCAATGCATTAATGACGGGAAATCAGCTTAAATATTTTTACCTCTAGATTTTTTTGGTCCGCATTTCAATCTGGAATTTACACTTATTCCTGTTGACCTGCAGAGCTCTAGGCTCTCAATGATATGTTTTGTCTGCTAGAGGTCGAGAGGCTTCAAGGATTCTGCTCTGGTGACCGGTTAAACAAATTTAATTTCCCCTCTGGTAAACGTATAAAATTTCCCATCATTCCCAGTGCTTCATTGTCTACAACTGTCTACCTTACTAGTGAACTACAGACCGACAAAATGATAGTACAGAAGAGCAGACGACCAGAAACCATATATTCCACAACAATGATAGTACAGAAGAGCAGACAACCAGAAACCTTACATTCCACAACTCTCAGCGAATGTGGATACTTGTGCAGGAATGGAAAACTAAGCACTATATAAGAGACTGGGACTGGAGAAGTACAAGTTATAGAAGACAATCTGAGTTGCTTCAAATAACTAAAAGTTATGATAGAACAAACCAAATTGTCGCCTACAAAGTAAGTAAGTGAACTCATACAAAAACTAACCAGAAAAATCAAGAGAGAAGAGAAGAAGTTTGGTGTGGGTAGACTCACAGTGTGCTCACAGAACTATTAAATACTAAATACAAATGTAAATTATAATGCATGCTACTGTGCAATGGCCAGATTCCAGATCAATGGTTAAGATTTGAGCTGAATAATTTCAGCGAAGAAACAAGCAGATTACTAGAAATCAAGTCTTGTTGAGTATAAAATTCGTAACAAAATTGAAATATATTACTGACAACTTTTTTGAAAATAAATATCCCACAATCCTTTTACTCTTTAACTGAAGATAACCATTATCTATTTGTCCTCCCTCTCAACCAAGATAACCATTATCTATTTGTCCTTCCTCTCAACCAAAGAGGAAAGAAAGGGTGCCTGCAAGTACTGAACAAATGAAGAAGCATCTGATTGCGTGGGTATATAGAGAGTAGTTAAAATGTATTGGTATCAGTAGAGGTATGGATAATATAGTATGTTCTGGTCGGAGTGGATGTTGAAATGCTTTCCAATAGTGCTGCAGCTACTTGCGTCTCAGTGGGTCCTACCTTCCACTGCTTTCCTTTTAAATTTGGCCAAGATCCATGCCGCCCTGTATGCAGATTCCCCATTTTGCTTAAAAAATAAAAATGGGTTCTTCACTGGACAAACGACAAACCTGTTACGGGGTGCTGCACTGTGGGAGAGATACGGTTTCAACAGAGTTTTCACCCAAATGTCTCTAGAAAATTGCCTGCAACTTTACTGATTTTGTCGGAATCCATTTTAAATTTACTGAATTGCTAATTATTATTGCCATTTAAGGGTTCTATTGGCATAAACTTCAACCACTACATAATAACTTGCCTAATAAGAACTTGGGTGGTCCAGAAACTTGTATATGGAGAAAAGTCGGTCCAGTTGGAGTTTTTTTCCCAGAAAAGTGGAATTAAATAAAGCAATTGGGTTAAGCAATTAAGTTTAAAGATTAAAAGTCCAAGTTTTTTTAATTTCAAACCCAGAATATCTTATCTTTGATGGGAGTTTGTCAGATCTACCGACAAGGAGAAAGCGAAATTATAAATTTTGTAATGTCAACGTAGCGCTACAGGTGTCATTAATTTAGAGATTGAGGTGGACGGAAATATCTTTACATACGAGGTCAATGGTGGGCATTGTGTAATTGCATACATCAACTTTCAGATACTATGTGATTTTATATTTTTAATGATTAAAGAATTGTGGATTTCTATATTAGTGAATGAATGAAGACCACACATTGTTTTCGCAGCTGAATAGGAGGAAGGTAACCATGGTATTTCTTTTTTGGGGTGAGGTGTTTTATAATTTTTTTATAATTTTTTTTATAATTTCTTGATATTAGAAGTATGAATTGAAGTTGTGGATTATTTGATATTTATATTGGCGATTTTGTTGTTGCATATAATCTTTCTTTAAGTTTAATTTCAACTGGAAGGATATATATTCTTAGGGGTACCTTAAAAAGATTAATCACAATTGAAGATAGACAAATAGACAAACTTGTAGTAGTATCCAATGTACATCTAGTCCCAAAAGTTGTCACTAAACCAAGGACTAATGTATTGCACATATAACCTCTATTATGTTGATGAAAACATACACGACATGATTCTCTAAGATTAAAAACTCTTGAAGCTTACTAGAAATGTTTCTTTGGAAATAAAATTGAATCATGAAATGCACAAAAACTAATTCCTACTCCTAAACTAATAGTTAAAGATGTTTTTCATTTTAATTGCAAGGAAGATCATTATTTTTAGAACCAATGCCTTATATTGGGTTACAAAGTCACAATTTATTAGAAAAAAAATGCATAAAAAATAATAAAAGAGATATGATGTCAACAACTAAACATGCTTAATAATCTCTCTTCAAACTTCGAAAATCCATATGTAATATAGAAATAACCATTACAAATGCAATGACATAGAATGATGTGACATTCATCAAATTTGTATTACAATCACACTAACAAATACGGTGAGAGAAAATCCTAGGATAAAATTTGATGCAGGAGTATTTAGGTACAAACACAATCAACATCGACCAAAAATATTTCTATTCATCATGGCAAGGTCGAGAGGGAAATTTTTAATAGTGAGTCAGAAGCTAAGCTATTGTTCATGATTTAAATATGTGGAATCAATGATACACATACAAAGACGAGATATTTTGCAACTTCTACACTTTAGGCAAATCTTCAATGACAAATGGCATATTTTATGCCAGCATATGGATGGGTTCGATTGGTTTTAGGAAGATAATGAGAATGAATAGGTCATGCCAGTGTGGGAATAAAAGGAGTCACAATAGTGAACATAAGAGATTTGAATTGAAATAAAGGAATGCAAAATAAAATGAAGGACAAGTTGTAACCTCGAGGGATAAAAGAAAATTTTAATAAATGCAAGAAGTGGGAAGAAATATTATTGTTAGTTAAAATTAAAGAATAGGTAGTAGTTTGGTGAAAAAATTAGTGGCTCCCATGAAGAGGTTGATGGTTAAAGACCATATGGAAAAAGTCACCAATTATTGCAAGGAAGATAGAAAGATAGTGCCTCGCCTATGGAAGATAAAATTTTAAAGAATAAAATAATAATGAAAGAAGATAAAAGAGGGGAGGTCAACATGATAGGGAAATAGAAAGACAAAAAGCCACACAACCTATCAACCCTGAGATGAAATGAATGCTTGAGAAAAAAGAGAAGTGAAGGCTCGCGAGGGCTGTGAGAAGAGATTTAGTGCCATGAATGAAAAGGAGAGAATGCAACCATTTGAAGAGAGACAAAGGTGTCTGGTAGAAAACAAGTTTTTATTTTTTAAGAGCAATTACAATATAAAACAAATTAATGTAGAAAGAATGAGCACATAGAATAGAGAGAAAGGTCACAACCTTAGGAAAAGAGAGAACTAATTTAATGCAGATAGAATAGGAGTTTTAGGGAAGATGCCCAATTGGGGAAATAATATAAAATTGGAGGGGAGATAAGGAAGGAGTCGTGACATCCAAAAAAATTGAGTTGCTTCCAACCATTAAATACATATGACAGAGAAGGTCGATCAAAGAATAAGGTAATGAAGAGATAAATAAGAGATTAAAGAGTGACACACAGTCCACTTGGAGCAGAGTTTATCTAGTACGAGGAAGAAGACATACTAAGATAGGTAGTTCGAAATAAGAGGTATAGCCGAAGTTCCTAAACAGAGAAATTGAGGAAGTGCAGTTTGCACAAAGAATGTAAGACTATGAAATTAATCCTTGTAAAAAAATTGAGTTGCTTCCATCCATTTATATCAGTTTTAAATCAAATTTAATTGAAAAATGTAATTGCCAATTCAAGTAATAGAGTGGCTGTGAAATTGTGGGTAAGTGCAAGTAGTTGGGTCCACCAAGAGGGGACATTTCAGCCAAAAAAAAAAGCTGAAAGGAATGGGCACCCATTTAGCAATGGGATCTCGAGCCTTAGATCGGTATCTCATTTTTAAATGGATACTTGTTCTAAAAATAGAATGGGTACCCATTTTAAAGTGAGTACACATTCTAAAAAAATAAAATATTAACATGCTTTTTGATTTGGTTTTAGGCTCTAAAAAGCTTTGGTAATCCAACCCTCAGCCTTTGACCTACAACTGAAAAACTAAGGCAATTTCAATGAAAATATCTGACTTTGGCAATATAGCTGATGGACTTTTTAAAAAAAATTGGTTTATGAAATTAAAACCCATTATAGATCATGATCTCTAGTTTCAAAATATATAATTGTTTTATGATTAGATTATGTTTTTTATTTTTTAATTAATTTCTAAACAAATTGGTCCATGAACTTGAAATCTCAAGCTTTTTTAGTTTGTTAATAACTTTTTATCAGCTATTTTTTTGGAAAAAATAATTATATGACATCAATCTTCAAATATTTCTCTACATAATGAAAAAAATAATTTTAAAAATGATTAGTTTAGGTCAAATTATGTTGTCCATACACGTTGGTTTTAAAAAACAATAATTAGGGCCAATAAAAAATTAATAAAAAAATATTCAAGAAAAAACTATAGAAAAATATCCTCATCAATCTTTAGTTTGTTACACATCTTTCCCCAAAAGGATTTTGAAAAATACTTTTATTTAGGTCAAATTATGGTGTCCCTACATGTGCACAGTATGGTCCTAAAAAAGTGACTTTTAAAAAGTGGTTTTTATACATGCCTATTAAAATTTAATTTGTATCGTCTAGACCTATTTGAAAAAAATACATATTTGGAAAATAGACTTGAAATAATAAACTTCATATTATTGAGTTTTTTAAGATTCAATGTGTAAGTGCTTCAAATTTTCAGTTGAAATATGAAAAATTCTAAAAATCAAGAAAAGTACTTCCACTTTTTGAGCTTTTTGTGGACCCAACTTCTTGCACAACCCTTTGTAGAATTTTATTGTCTGATTGTAAAAGTCATGAATTTGAATAAAGATGCATTTTTCTGTGGAAATCTTTGGGTAGAGTGTTGCCTATTGAATTTGTGAATATGTGTGCAGTTTGGATTGAACAATGAGATTGTGATTTTTGTTTTCATCAAATGGTGTTTTGTCTTCATGAAATGGTATTAGATCTAGGTTATCTTGAGAGTGGAGAGAATCCACTAGGACCTACAGGTAGAGTAGAAGAAGTGCGGTGAAGAAGAGATGGTGTGAGGATTGGTGCAGGTAGAGAGAAGCCCTGAGCAATCAAGAGCTAGGGAGTCACAAAAAGAAGTGTGATTGTAGATTACCGAGCATGAGGTGAGAGTTGTGAAAGACTGCAACGGATGAGATGGGTATATCATCATAAGGAAGAAGCCCATGATTAGGGAAGTGTGGAGAAGGTACAAAGAAATAAGACATGGGTGATTATTGTGGATATAAATAAGTGATTGGATAATCTGGATAAATTAGAGGAATAGTTGAGTGGACAAGAAGACGTGAGAAAAGAGGATGAGGATGGAATGAACAACAAAGAGCCTATAACAAAGGTAGTTGAAGAGGAGAAAAATGAAGATGCAATGATGGAATGTAAAGAGGTTGTAGTGAAGGATGAGGAAGAAGATGATTTCTTATCACAAATTTTGAGATTGGAGAATGAATGTTTGGAGAAGATCTTAGTGATTGAAAGCAGGAAGACAAGCATCACAACAAAGAAAGTAGAAGTTACTAATGCAGTCGATGGTGAATTTGTAAAAATGAATGAAGAGGTAAATCTTGTTGCATTTTGTGATGATGCTTTTGTACTTCAATTTGATGTATAGTCAGAATTGAAGAGTTTGGAGAAGAAGTATTTGATGAAGATTTGTATATAGCAGGTTGTGATATGAGAGTTTGGTGGAGAAGGTTGGTTACTAGTGGATTGGATCCCATGAAGGAGAGGAGAGGAAAAATAATTTGGTGGAGGAGTACGACACATGGTGGGTGTGAATCCACAAGAGGAGAGAAGAGTGGTGAATGGAGTTGTGGGAGGAAGATGATAGTTGTTTTAGCATGGTGTTGGAAGAAGAGGACAAAGAATTGATCTTGTGAACACTTATCCCAGTGATGGAGTTTGCTGTGTAGGTTGGTTGCAACCTGGAAGAGTATTTTGATAACTCAACTCCATAACATTTGTGAGCCTATGATTACAAAATTTCTACCCAATGTGTCTAATGTAGGAGCATTCGAGTATAGACGCAATCAACATCAACCAAAAATATTTCTATTTGTCATGGCAAGGCTAAGAGGGAAATTTTAAGATTGAATTAGAAGCTAAGCTATTGTTCATTATTTAAATATGTGGAATCGATGATATGCATACAAAGACAAGAGATATTTTGTAATTTTATGCTTGAGGAAAATCTTCAATGAAAAATAACATATTTAATGCAAGCATATGGATGGGGTCGATTGGTTTTAGGAAGATAATGAGAATGAATAGGTCATTCCATCATGGGAATATGAGAAGTCACAACAATGAACAAAAGATATTTGAGTTAAAATAAAGGAATGCAAAATAAAATGAAGTATAGGTCACAACCTCGAGGAATAAATAAAATTTTAATAAATGCAAGATGTGGGAAGAAATATTATTGTCATTTAAAATTAAAGAATAGGTAGCAGTTTGGTGAAAAAATTAGTGGCTCACATGAAGAGGTTGATGGTTAAAGACCATCCGAAAATATTCATCAATTATCACAAGGAAGATAGAAAGATAGTGTCTCACCTATGGAAGATAAAATTTTAAAGAATAAAAAAATAATGAAAGAAGATAAAAGAGGGGAGGTCAACATGCTAGGGAAATAGAAAGACAAAAATCCATGTAGCCTATCAACCCTGAGATGGAGTGTATTCTTTAGAAAAACAAAGAGAAGTGAAGGGGTGTGGGGGTTGTGAGAAGAGAGTTAGCCCCATGAATGAAAAGGAGAGAATGCAACCATGTAAAGAGAGACAGAGGCATCTAGAAAAGAAATAGGTTTTTATTTTTTAAGAGCAATTAAAATATAAAAAAATGAATGTAAAAAGAATGGGCACACAAAATAGAGAGAAAGGTCATAGCCTTAGGAAAAGAGAGAAGCTGATTTAATGTGGATAGAATAGGAGTTTCAAGGAAGTCACCAAGTTGGGAAAAGAATAGCATATTGAAGGGGAGATAAGGAAGGAGCCACAGTATGCAAAAAAAAGTTGAGTTGCTTCCAACCTTTAAATGCATATGGTAGAGAAGGTCGATCATAGAAGAAGGAAAGACTGCACAGTGAAGGAAGAGATAAGTAAGAGTTTAAAGAGTGGCACATAGTCTATTTGGAGTAGAGTTTATCTAGTAGGAAGAAGAAGACAAACTAAGATATGTAGAACTTGGAAATAAGAGGTATAGCCAAAGTTCCTAAATAGATAAATTGAGGAAATGTAGTTTGCACAAAGAATGTAAGACTATGAAATCAATCCTTGTAAGAAATTGAGTTGCTTCCAAGCATTATATAATTTTAAATCGAATTTGATTGACAGATGTAATTTTCAATTCAAGTAATTGATTGGCTACGAAATTGTGGGTAAGTGCAATAAGTTGGGTCCATGAAGAGGGGAAGTTTCGACCCAAAAAAAATGTTGAAAGGAATGGGTACCCATTTAGCAACGGGATCCCGGGCCTTAGATCAGGATATCATTCCTAAACATGTACCCATTCTAAAAAAATTGAAATCCTAACCCACTTTTTGATTTGGTTTTAGGCTCGAGAAAGGTTTGGTAACCCAACCATTAGCCTTTGGCCTACAAATAAAAAAATTAAGGCAATGTTAATGAAAATATCTGACTTTGGCAATATAGCTGATGGGTTTTTATTTTTATTTATTTTTATATTCGAAATTGGTTTATGAAACTAAAACTCATTATAGATCACGATGTCCAGTTTATAAATATGTAATTTTTTATGATTAGATTATTTTTTCTATTTTTTAATTAATTTCTAAACAAACTGGTCCATAAACCTAAAATCTCAATCTTTTTTAGTTTGTTAATAACTTTTTATTTGCTATTTTTTTGGTAAAAGTAATTATATGACATCAATCTTCAAACAATTCTCTACACAATGATTTTTTTTTTTCAAAAAATGATTAGTTTACGTCAAATTATGGTGTTAGTACACGGGTTTCAAAAACAACAAATATGACCAATAAAAAATTAATAAAAAATATTTTAAAAAATTATAAAAAATATCCTCATCAATCTTTAGTTTGTTACACATATTTTCCTAAAAGAATTTTGAAAAATACTTTTATTTAGGTCAAATTATGGTGTCCCTACATGTGCATGGTATGATCCTCAAAAAGTGACTTCTAAAAAGTGGTTTTTATACATGTCAATTAAAAAATATTTTTTATCATTTGGGTATTTGAAAAAATTACATATTTGGAAACTAGACTCAAAATAATAAATTTCATATTATTGATTTTTTTAAAGATTCAATGTGTAAGTGCTTCAAATTTTCAGTCGAGGTGTGACAAATTTTGAAAATAAGGAAAAACACTTCCATTTTTTGAGCTTTTTCTGGACCCAACTTCTTGCACAACCCCTTGTAGAATTTTATAGTTTGATTGTAAAACTCATGAATTTGAATAAAGAAGTATCTATCTATGGCAATCTTTGGGCAGAGTGTTGCCCATTGAATTTATGAATGCGTGTGTAGTTTGGCTTGAACAATAAGATTGTGATTTTTGTTTTCATCAAATGGTGTTTTGTCTTCGTGAAATGGTATCAGAGCCAGGTTATCTTGTTGCACAAATAGTTGTCATTGCACCAAAAGATCAACTTGTTAATGCTCGATACAATCGTCAGAGTTAATAAATCCACAGGAGGCGGTTAAGCCATGCCACAAACTCAAGCACTGTGCTATACGCCATAAGGAGATCAAGGGCAGACACCTTGCAATAATCCCCCCAACACAAGCGAGGGGTTCAAACCCGTGACCTAGGCTTTGAACCCAATTGTTGCATAAACGGTTGTCGTTGCACCAAAAGATCGACCTGTTAATGCATGATACAACCGCCAAAATTAATGATTCCATGGGAGGCGGTTAATCCATGTCACAAATCCAAGCATTGTACTACATAGCACAAAGAGACCAAGGGTGCACACCTTGCAACATATCTTGAGAGTGTAGAGAATCCACTAGGACCTGTAGGTAGAGTAGAAGAAGTATGGTGAAGAAGAGCTCATATGAGGATTGTTGAAGGTTGAGAGAAGCTCTGAGCAATCGAGAGCTAGGGAGTCATGAAAAGAAGTGTGATTGTAGATTGTTGAGCATGAGGTGAGAGTTGTGAAATATTGTAGTAAATGAGACGGGTATAGTCATAAGGAAGAAGCCTGTGATTTGGGAAGCGTGGAGATGGTACCAAAAAAATAAGACATGGAAGATTATTGTGGATATAAATAAGCGATTGGATAAGTTGGATAAATTGGAGGCATAACTAAGTGGACAAGAAGACATGAGAAAAGAGGATGAGGATGGAATGAACAACAAGGAGCCTATAACAAAGGTATTCAAAGAGGAGAAAAATTAAGATGCAGTAATGGAATGCAAAGAGGTTGTAGTGAAGGATGAGGAAGAAGATGATTTGTTATCACAAATTTTGGCAGTGGAGAATGAATGGTTGGAGAAGATCACAATGATTGAAAGCAAGAAGAAAAACATCACAACAAAGAAAGTAGAAGTTATTGATGCAGCCGATGGTGAATTTGCAATAGTGAATGAATGGGTAAATCTTGTTGCATTTTGTGATTCAATGCTTTTGTACTTCCATTTGAGGTAGTCAAGGTTGAAGAGTGGAGAAGAAGTATTTGATGAATATTTGTATACAACAAGCTATGATATGAGTGACATGAGAGTTTAGTGGAGAAGGTTGGTTATTAGTGGGTTGGATCCCACAAAGGAGAGGATAGGAGAGGAGAAATAATTTGGCAAAGGAGGATGACACATGGTGGATGTGAATCCACAAGAGGAGAGAAGAGTGGTGAATGGAGTTGTGTGAGGAAGATGACAATTGTTCTAACATGGTGTTGGAATAAGAGGAAAACAATTGATCTTGTGCACACTTATCCTAGTGATGGACTTTTATGCAGGTTGGTTGCAACATGGAAGAGTAGTTCGACTACTCAAATCCACCTTTGTGAGCCTATTCTCACAAACATTCTACCTGATGCACGTCTGATGCAGGAGCATTTGAGTATAGACTCAATCAACATTGACCAAAAATATTTCTATTCATCATGACAAGGCCAAGAGGGAAATTTTTAAGATTGAGTCAGAAGCTAAGATATTGTTCATTATTTAAATATGTAGAATCGATGATATGCATACAAAAACAAGAGATATTTTACAATTTTACGCTTTAGACAAATATTCAATGAAAAATGATATATTTTATGCCAATATGGATGGGGTCGATTGGCTTTAGGAAGATAATGAGAATGAATAGGTCATGCCATCATGAGTATATGACGAATCACAATAGTGAACAAAATAGATTTGAATTCAAATAAAAGAATGCAAAATAAAATGAAGGATAGGTTGTAACCTTGAGGGATAAAGAGAATTTTAATAAATGCAAGAAGTAGGAAGAAATATTATTGTCAGTTAAAATTAAAGAATAGGTAGTAGTTTAGTGAAAATTAGTGGCTCACATGAAGATGATGATTGTTAAAGACCATCCAAAAAGAGTCGCCAATTAATCACAGGGAAGATAGAAAGATAGTGCCTCACCTATGGAAGATAAAATATTTGAAGAATAAAAAAATAATGAAAGAAGATAAAAGAGGGGAGGTCAGCATGATAGGGAAATAGAAAGAAAAAAATCCATGTAGCCTATTGACCCTTAGATGGAATGAATGCCTGAGAAAAAAAGAGAAGTGAAGGGGTGTGAGGGCTGTGAGAAGACAATTAGCGTCATGAATGAAAAGGAGAGAATGTAGCCATCTGAAGAGAGATAGAGGTGTATAGAAAAGAAATAGGATTTTACTTTTTAAGAGCAATTAGAATATAAAACAAATGAATTCAAAAAGAATGGGCGGGAAAAATAGAGAGAAAGGTCACAACCTTAGGAAAAGAGAGAAGTTGATTTAATGTGGATAGAATAGGAGTTTCAAGGAAGACGCCATGTTGGGAAAATAATAGTAGATTAGAGGGGAGATAAGGAAGGAGTCACAACATTCAAAAAAAATTGAGTTGCTTCCAACCATTAAATGCATATGACATAGAAGGTTGATTGGAGAAGAAGGTAAGGCTGCATAGTGAAGGAAGAGATAAGTAAGAGATTGAAGAGTGGCACACAGTCCATTTGGAGTAGAGTTTATCTAGTAGGAAGAAGAAGAAAAACTAAGATAGACCTAGAAATTGGAAATAAGAGGTATAGATAGAGTGCCTAAACAGAGAAATTGAAGTAATGTAGTTTGCACAAAGAATGTAAGACTATGAAATTAATCCTTGTAAAAAATTGAGTTGCTTCCATACGTTATATAATATTAAATCGGCTTTGATTGAAAAATGTAATTGTCCATTCAAGTAATCAATTGGATGCAAAATTGTGGGTAAGTGCAAGAAGTTGGGTCCACGAAGAGGGGAAGTTTTTCCCAAAAAAATGTTGAAAGGAATGAGTACCCGTTTAGCAATGGGATCCCAAGCCTTAGATCAGGATTTCATTCCTAAATGGGTACCCATTCTAAAAAATTGAAATCCTAACCCACTTTTTGATTTTTTTAGGCTCAAGAAAGGTTTGGTAACCCAACCCTTAGCCTTTGACTTGCAACTAAAAAACTAAGACAAAGCCAATGGAAATATCTGACTTTGGCAATATAGCTGATGGGTTTTTTTTTTTTTTGTTAAGAATTGGTTTATGAAATTAAAACACATTATATATCATGATGTCTAGTTTGTAAATATGTATTTTTTATGATTAGATTATTTTTCTATTTTTCAATTAATTTCTAAATAAACTGATCCATAAACTTGAAATTTTAGGCTTTTTTAGTTTGTTAATAACTATTTTTCTGCTATTTTTTTGTAAAAACAATTATATGACATCAAACTTCAAAACATTCTCTACATAATGAGAAAAAAAGATTCAAAAAATGATTAGTTTAGGTAAAATTATGGTGTCAGTACATGGTTTTCAAAAACAACAATTAGGACCAATAAAAAATTAATAAAAACAAATATTAAAAAAAATATATAAAAAATATCCTCATCAATCTTTAGTTTGTTACACTTATTTCCCCAAAAGGATTTTGAAAAAAACTTTTATTTAGATCAAATTATGGTGTCCCTACACGTGCATGGTATGGTCCTAAAAAGGTGACTTTTAAAAAGTGGTTTTTATACATGCCTATTATTTTTTTTATATTGTCTAGGTATTTGAAAAAATTACATATTTGAATCTAGAATAAAAATAATAAATTTCATATTACTGAGTTTTTTTGAGATTCAATGTGTAAGTTCTTCAAATTTTTAGTCGAAGTGTGACAAATTCTGAAAATTAGGAAAACCACTTCCACTTTTTGAGCTTTTTGTGGACACAACCCCTTGTAGAATTTTATAGTCTGATTGTAATTAAAAATCATGAATTTGAATAAAAAAGTATCTATCTATGGCAATCTTTGGGCGGAGTGTTTCCAGTTGAATTTGTTAATGTGTGTAGTTTGGCTTGAACAATGAGATTGTGATTTTTGTTTTCATCAAATGGAGTTTTATCTTTGTCAAATGGTATTAGAGCCAAGTTATCTTGAGAGTGGAGAGAATCCACTAGGACCTACAAGTATTGTAGAAGAAGTGTGTTGAAGAAGAGCTCGTGTGAGGATTATTGTAGGTAGAGAGAAGCCCTGAGCAATCAAGAACTAGGGAGTCACAAAAAAAGTCTGATTGTAGATTGCCGACCATGAGGGGAGAGTTGTGAAATATTATAGTAGATGAGATGGGTATAGTCATAAGGAAGAAGACCATGATTTGGAAAGTGTGGAGATGGTATGAAGAAAATAAGACATGGATGATTATTGTGGATATAAATAAGTGATTGGACAAGCTCGATAAATTGGAGGCACAAATAAGTTGACAAGAAGACATGAGAAAAGAGGATGAGGATGGAATGAACAACAAAGATCCTACAATAGAGGTAGTCAAAGAGGATAAAAATTAAGATGCAATGATGCAATGCAAAGAGGTTGCAGTGAAGGATGAGGAAGAAGATGATTTGTTAGATTTTGGCAGGGGAGAATGAATGGTTGGAGAAGATTGCAGCAATTAAAAGTGGGAAGACAAGCATCACAATGAAGAAAGTAGAAGTTACTGATACAATTGATGGTGAATTTGAAATAGCGAATGAAGAGGTAAATCTTATTACATTTTGTGATGATTCTTTTGTACTTTCATTTGAGATAGTCAGGGTTGAAGAGTGTGGAGAAGAACCTATGAAAATCTTCAATTTCCATAAGGTATTCAATGAAGATTTGTATACATAAGGCTGTGATATTAGTGACATGAGAGTTTGGTGGAGGAGGCCAGTTACTAGTGGGTTGGATCCTAGAAGGAGAGGAGAGGAGAAATAATTTGGCGGAGGAGGAAGACACATGGTAGATGTGAATCCACAAGAGGAGGGAAGAGTGGTGAATGGAGTTGTGGGAGGAAGATGATAGTTGATTTAGCATGGTGCTAGAAGAAGAGGAAAAATAATTGATCTTGTGCACTTATCCTAGCGATGGATTTTGTCGTAGGTTGGTTGCAACTTAGAAGAGTATTTTGACTACTAAACTCTGCCTTTGTGAGCCTATGCTCACAAACTTTCTACCCGATGTGTCTAATGCAAGAGCATCTGAGTATAGGCACAATCAACATCGACCAAAAATATTTCTATTTGTAATGGTGAGGCCAAGAGGGAAATTTTTAAGATTGATTCATAAGCTAAGATATTGTTCATTATTTAAATCTATGGAATTGATGATATGTATAAAAAAACAAGAGATATTTTGCAACTTCTATGCTTGAGCTAGATCTTCAATGACACATGACATATTTTATGCCAACATATGGATGGTGTCGATTGGTTTTAGGAAGATAATGAGAATGAATAGGCCATGTCATAATGGGAATTTGAAGAGTCACAAAAGTGAAAAAAAGAGATTTAAATTGAAATAAAGGAATGCAAAATAAAATGAAGGATAGGTTGTAACCTCAAGGGATACAATTTTTTTTTTGTAAATGCACAAAGTGGGAAGAAATATTATTGTTAGTTAAAATTAAAGAATAGGAAACATTTTGTTGAAAAATTTAGTGGTTCCCATGAAGAGGTTGATTGTTAAATACCATCCAAACATAGTCACCAATTCGTAGGGAAGATAGAAAGATAGTGCCTCACCTATGCAAGATAAAATTTTAAAGAATAAAAAAATAATGAAAGAAGATAAAAGAGGGGAGGTTAGCATGATAGGGAAATAGAAAGAAAAAAATCCACATAGCCTATCAACCTTGAGATGGAATGAATTCCTGAGAAAAAAAGAGAAGTGAAGGGGCACGGGGGATGTGAGAAGAAAGTTAGCACCATGAACAAAAAGGAGAGAATGTAGCAATCTGAAGAGAGACAAAGTTGTTTGGAAAAGAAACAAGTTTTTATTTTTTAAGAGCAATTAAAATATAAAACAAATTATAGTGTAGAAAAATGTATCCCTTCACATTTTCACACCTAATTAGGAATTAATATTAAAATGAACTTAATTATTCCTTAATTTAGTGTTGCAATATGTATTTTACATATTCGCATTAAATTTAGGGGCCTATTAATTAAAATGGACTTAATTGTGCCTTATTTTTGGTATTGTAGAGTGTATGCCTTTATACTTTCACACTTATTTAGGGCTCCTTTAATTAATTGAGCTTAATTTTTCTTAATTGGCCCCTTTAATTCAAATCCAAGCCTAATTAATTGGATTTTCTAATCATTAATAAATGAAACATAATATGTGGATTTTCCAATTGAAGCAACATCTACAAGACCAAACACATCAGAATGAATAAGATCCAATACACCACGAGATTTATGAGAGCTCAAGTAAAACTGAACAACGATTTTATTTTCCATAAGTGCAATTCTCACAAAAATCAAATTCAAGATTACAATTAGACAACCCTTCAACAAGGTTTTTATTTTTCAAGGCCCTTAGACCCTTTTCTCAAATGTGGCCAAGTCTCTAGTGCCATAATATAGTTTTCTCTACAAGTAACTTTGATTCATAAGAAAGAGCACCCTTGGGTACCCAAAATCTATGACCATCTACTAAAGATGAAACCCTCACCTCTTCCAACATAGTAGCCATAGACTTGCTTTTTACAAAAGTACTATTGCACTCAATAATGCATGCATCAAGCTTATACGATGTGCCAATTTGACACCTCTAGAAATCACCATAGCACCTCTAACCATCTTGCATCTTGCATCAAAAAATACTATCTGCACACCTACATCTATTAGTTTGCTCACAAATAACAAATTTTGTACTAATCCAGGGATATGCAACACATTATTAATCCTTTTTTATTCTTTCATCAAGAAAATTGATTCTAACTTTTCCACGACCAACAATATTTAAATAAGAATCATCACCCAAGTACACCTTAACTCCATCAAATTCTTCATATTTAGAAAACCAATCTCTATTAGAGGTCATATGGAAAGATACACATGAGTCAATTAAGCATGCATCATTACTTGCACGAGTTGCCAAATCCACAATGAATGCATCACCATCTTCCTTCTAAGACTCAGAGTCAGAATCAAATCTCTTCTTTTTCTTCTTCTTTTCTTCTTTGCAGTCCTTATGAATATGTCCAGGTTTACCACAATTCTAACAAATAACTTTGGACTTTCTAGGAGATTTGGATCTCCCCTTGGACTTGGATTTATCATGTTTCCCATTCTTCTTCCCTTTTTCCTTAGGTCTTCCATGAACATATAGGGCCTCCTTGGAATTGATGAATACATTCCTCCTCATCTCTTTAGAAAGAAAAGAACCCACCACATATTTTGTCTTCAAGATAATAGAATTACTCCCAATAGCCATAACAAGAGAATCCCAAGAATCAAGCACAGAACAAAGCAAAATTTGATATTTTTGTTGGAAGAATGGAGAAGAATGGCTAACTATACAGTTTTGTGTTGTCATTGATGTCACCATGTTATATGAGTTGTGACTACAAGACTAAGTCATTGTTTGATTTGGTATTTGGTCTGATATCAAAACCAGTACTATATAGCTTACATTCTCCAGTATTTTGGTCCACAATCCTTCACGGTTGATAGTTGCTACTTGTGGTTTTGGGAAATAGTTTATGGATATTGAAAGCATGTATGTTCACAATCTCTCATGCTCCGGTGCTCGTATGGTGTATCAACATTATTATGTTGATTGAATTTTGTTATTAAGCCTATCTTTGGCCGACCTCATGGATAATTGGTTGTTTGGTGAATTAATTTTGTTATGCAGATATATGTGTGACCTATCTTAGGTCTATGCCGACACAATGTAGTGTGCTGCACATTTTAATTTATTTTTTGGAAAGATTTTGTGAAAGCTTGAAGCCCATAGTTGGTATTTTTGGTAAACAAGGATTGCATCTAATTAGGTCAACCTAATTGATGCCTGTGAATGGATTAGATATGTATGTCAAACATTTTTAAAGATTGTAGCAAGAGAGCAAGGAATGACATTGATGTGAATGTAAAGAAGTGCAAAAATGATGGTGTTAAGTCAATCTATTGAGCATCACTGGTCCAACTGTATCAACACTTGTTAGGTGCACTCTCATTAGTTCATTTCGGGTGTGAAGCCAATTTTATTTTGTAATCCTTTTGTAGGAAGTGAGCCTCCTTTTGTAAGTAGTGAGATTTTATATCCAGACAATGAGTCCTATTCTTGGAAGTGAGCCTTATATATTTGATTTTGGAATTACTTTATATTGTGAGTTAATCCTCACTGTGTTTTTTCCCTTATTATATTTTCCACGTAAAATCTGGTGTTCATTGTGTTAATTTTTTTCTTCTATTGTTTGCATTTCATGTTCATACTTAATAACAAAATAGTGTGGTTGTGAAGTTGATAAGTGTTTGAAGTTTTGTGTTTGATGGTGACAATTGATTCAGCCCCCCCTCTCAGTTGTCCTGCACCTTTTAACAATTGGCATCAAGGCTTTGGTTCCTTGGTGAAGAGCTTAATCGCTTGAGGAGGATCCTGAAGGTTGATCAAATGGATGATAAAGAAGAACTCTGGGCTACACTTGAAGATCTTGAAAAAGCTAAAAATGAAAACAAATATTTGAAAGAAAATCTTGATGAGGCAAATGAATGTGTCTAGAAATTGAAGGAGCAATTGAAGAAATTCAAAGAAAGACATAGAGAAGTGAGTGACTAGCATAAACAAGAGATCATCAGATTGAAAGTGCTAGTAGAAGAAAAGAAGAGAATTGAAGAATGTATGAATACAATGGTGTAGAGGAAGACTGGTGAATGCACTAGACTTGAACAAGAGGTAGTGAACTTGAAAGTAGAACTAGAGAAAGCAAAAATCTGTGAAAACAATTTCAAATCTAGCTCAGACAAGCTTGATGAATTGATTGCAGGACATAAACCAAGTAAAGACAAAGGTGGCTTGGGAAATAAAATAGGTGAAAGCTCAAAGGATAATCAAAAGACTCAAGACAAAGAGAAGTAGAAAATAAATTCAAGAAAATTTGCTAGAAGACTTCCTATGAGACAACCTAACGCTCAAAGGTATCCCTCTTTCAATGGTGTCTACTTTTCATGTAACAAATTTTGTCATAGGGCAACTGAGTGGAGAAGTAAATTGAATTAGTTTTCTGGTTCCTTCTCTGGACAATGTTTTTCATGCAAGAAATTTGGACATAAATCCATTGAATGCAGATATCAAGTAAGAATGATTAGTCAAGTGATGATGAATAGGTTTAATGGAGGCAAAATGAATCAATCCTTTAATGGCTACTACTATACTTGTAAAAATTTTGGACATAAATAAAATCAATGTAGATCAAGGGTTAATGGAGGTCAAACAAATCAAAAAAGCGTTATTTGTTATAACTGCAACAAACTCAAAAATATCTCAAAAGTTTGTAGAAGTAAGAAGGGAAAGCAGTTTGCTCCGGTAGAGAAGAACGAGCGAGTGAAGAAAATCAACAAAGATGAGGTGAAGCAAGAGATGAATAAGATATGGAGGAAGAAAGAAGAAGAGCCAGAGACAATAAATGTGTCTGTGCCCTAATCTGGTACAGACAATTCCTCTAGGAATTAGACCTAGCATGGTCTTAGGGGGAGCATTAATAGAAAAATGTACAAACCCCTTGGATGAATGGCATGTCAGAAGTTGGCACGAGGATATATTGTAAAGAATGAGTAAATAGAGGTTATCGAAAAGAAACTGGAAGAAAAGTTGCAAGAATGTTCTTTTACGGATTGATTTAGGGTTTATAGTGCAGAGAAATAAGGGTTTTATTATATTTTTGAAGTCTATCGCATTTAATGTTAATTAGGAAAAACTGATGGTGTATAAAGTAGAATTCATACATCTTTTTGATCACCTGTGCACTTGAAGAGTTTGAAAGAAGACCTGGAGCAATCTTGAAGCAATCTAGAAGTGATTTGAAGTAATTCTAAGGAATTATTATAGATAATTAGGAGTTATTTCTTAGTATATAAAGGGGAAGAAGGGAAAAGGAAGAAGTCTCGATTGAACAATAATGAATTCAAGAAAGATAAGCACGACGATGGATAGAGGATTGAGTGGCAATATTCCACTAAAGTTGAAGGGTGTTGAATTAGAAGAATTTGATCACAAGAAGATGAAAGAAATGGAACTAGGGCTAAAGAAAAATGAATTGCAGAGCATAAAAACTCTAGGTATGAATTGACAAAGAATCTATCTTGTTCTTGTTAAGTCGATTCAAGAACGAAAAAATTATGTTGGAAAAACCCCATTTAATCATGAAGGAGGCAATTGAAGCTATTATTGGTTTATGTAGTGTTAGGGACCTCCCTGGGAAGAAAACCGTGAAATACAGAGATGTGGAGGAACTTACTGGTATCAACAAAGACAATCGAGGTCTATTGATAAATACTATTGATGATTCTATTGTAAGGTATGTTGTGTACAACATCTCTTATAAAATATATTTCATAAATTGTGAAGGTTTGACTTCGGCTATTGTTGTATATCTTGCACACATGATTGTTAAGGAAAGCAAGTAGTTTGATTTGTGTAGCCTATTACTGGAAAACCTAATTGAGAATGTCAAAATGTCTTTGGTCAAGGGCTATCCTTTGCGGTTTGGGTCTTTTCTCATATGTTTGATATTTTACTTTCTAAGTTCGCTACTAGGAAAAGAGAATGTTGAGTGGGAATCCGATATTCCTATTGGAAAACAAGTTTACAGGAATTTGGAATCAATAGAGGAAAATGTAAGTTTTTAATTTGTAGAACCTATTTTGCATCCTTTAAGATGAATTTGTGCTGCAGTATGTTAGTGCCTAGTCAGTTTGAAGTGGGTTCATCCTTCCATAAGAAAGAGCTACAATTTATCATTGGCGAGTCCCATCCAGAATATAAAAGGAGAAAAACTATCAAAATTTGAGATGTTATCACTATCTCAGAAGAAAAGAAGAATGAAGAAGAATTTTTGTCTGAATCTGACTCCTTTAATCTAGAGGATATACTGATGATGTTAGATAAAGGTGATATGAAGAAGGCTGGTGAAATGTGGAATGCATGCTCTCCAATCGAGAAACTTAAAATTGATGATGTGCTGGTTGATTATTTTCTCAATAGGGGTATCTTAGTTTCAGATGTGTCTGCCTCATTATTAGATGATCTACTAGAGGTTATTGAAGAAAGAACATTATTGGAAGGACCTGAAGGTCATAAGTTCAAAGCTATGATTGAGAGAAGATGTACCAAATCCAAACAAATGGTATCTAAACACATAATGAGACAAGAGAATGCATCAAATAAATATCTGACATCTACATGTATTATCTCTGGTGGCCGACAACTGTTAACAATTTTAGAAGTAGAATTGAAGCCATTGAATCTGAGATGAATAGTATTGGAAAGAGTTTAGATTTCTTCAAAGACAAGAATGGAAAATAGAGAATAAGAGTTGGTGAATTGCAAGCGAATTTGTTGATTTCTCAAAGGAAAAGAGAAGACTTGGTTAAAACCTTCTAGTTGGTTAAAGAAATTGTTGAGGTTCGGTTGGATCATCTCTCTGAAATACTCTTTGACACATAAGATTGTGAATTGAAAATGTCTATCTTAAGACCAAACATCCTCTTTTACACAGTTGTCTTTATTGGATGGTATGAGTGCAAGGATGAATTCGGTTATGCTTTCTTGGAAAAGGATTCTTCCGATCATAAGAGACAAGTACAAGAAAAATTTTCATGTAAAAAGTGTCATTTTCACTTGAATGCTCAAAATGGGGAGTTGGAATTCCTTTGTATATACAATATTACCATACACATCCTATTTTTGGTCACCCTTTGCCATTGATTTCAAAGGGGGAGAGAGGAGTAAAAAGGGAAAGGATAATGATGATAAGGGGAAAGAATGTTGTTTTATAAATTTTGGCATATGTTGCCATCAATTGCAAAGGGGGAGATTGTTGGAAGAATGAAGAAGAATGGCTAACTATACAGATTTTTGTTTTCATTGATGTCAACATGTTATATGAGTTGTGACTACAAGACTAATTCATTTTTTGATCCAATATTTTGGTCTGGTATATGAACCGGTATACAGTTTCCATCCTCCGATATTTTGGTCTGCAATCCTTTGCGGTTGATAGTTGTTGCTTGTGGTTTTGGGAAATAGTTTATGGATATTGAAAGCATGTATGCTTAAAATCTCTCATGCTTTGGTGCTCATATGGTGTATTAACATTATTCTATTGATTACATTTTGCTATTAAGCCTATCTCTGGCCAACCTCATGGATAATTGGTGGTTTGGTGAATTAATTTTGTTATGCGGATATATGTGTGACCTATCTTAGGTCTATGCTAACATGATGTAGTGTGCTACACATTTTAATCTATTGTTTGGAAATATTTTGTGAGAGCTTGAAGTTGACAGTTGGTATTTTTGGTAAATAAGGATTGCATCTAATTAGGCTGACCTAATTGATGCCTGTGAATAGATCAGATATATATGTTAGACGGTTTTGAAGATTGTAGCAAGAGAGTGAGGAATGTCATTGATGTGAATGTGAAGACATGCAAAAATGATGAAGTGCGTTAAGTCAGTCTATTGAGCATCATTGGAACTGTACCAAAACTTGTTAGGTGCACTCTCATTAGTTCATTTTGGCTGTGAAGCCAATTTTGTTTTGTAATCCTTTTGTAGGCAATGAGCCTCCTTGTGTAAGCAGTGAGATTTTGTATCTAGATAGTGAGTCCTATTTTGGGCAGCGATCCCTTTGGTAGTGAGCCTCATATATTCAGTTTTAGAGTTACTTTATATTGTGAGTTAATCCTCACTGTGGTTTTTCCCTTATTTGGTTTTCCACGTAAAATCTGGTGTTCATTGTGTTGATTCTATTTTCTATTGTTTTCATTTCATGTTCATACTTAATAACATAATAGTGTGGTTGTGAAGTTGATAAGTTTTTGAGGTTTTGTGTTTGAATTTCCTAACAACTGATTCACCCCCACTCTTAGTTGTCCTGCACCTTTTAAAAACTTCTTCTCATCCATTTTGATACCAACTAGTGAAAATTGAGCCACCAACATATTAAATGCTTCCAGGTGGTCTGTAATTCATCCACCCTCTTCCATTCTCAAGGAATATAATTTCTTCCTCAAGAAAAGTTTTTTCACTAAAGATTTATTTTGATACATCTCACCAAGTTTCTTCCATAGTTTCTATACAAAGGTCTTCTCATGGACATTGATTAAAACAGAGTCTGCCAAGCACAATCTAATTATACCCTTGGATTTATGGTCCATAACATCATATTGAGTAGCCAAATTAGGATTTTTAGGCCTTAAAACATTCTCATCAACATCCAAAAGATATTTGTCTATCAACAAATCCTCCATCTCTACCTTCCACATCTCAAAATTATTTCTAAAAAAATTGTCCACCTCTATTCTCCATGATGAACTTGCCATTTGAAAATTCTTGAAACAAGATTACAAAGTATCTTCTACACAAGATCCCACTCAAATTTGGATTAGTTCAAAAAACCAAACAACCCACAATTAAAGCCAAAGGTGATTAGGCTCTGATACCACTTGTAAGGAAGCTAAGGTAAAGAAATAACTTCCTACACTAATATTGAGAGGAGAATAATGCAAAACTTTATAGATCTTTTCACTAGTTACAAAAACTTAAATATAAATAAACATAAATAGCATGCATACCACAACACAATGACTTGCGTGGGGAAAGCCCTTTCAGGAGAAAACCTCACACTCCAAATGCCACCCAATATATTGTTCAAAAATCGTAAAGATTACAATATACTTGTAGAGCGAGCTTCTCACAGGAGTATCACCAACCAGAGATCCAAAGACACCATGACCACTATCATAATCTTAGAATACATCACAATACCTAGTTGTAATACAATGCCCTCATAAAATATGCTTTCCTTCAATGAAAAGAAAATACAACAAAAAATTTACTATCAAATTTGAGACCTAATTATTAACGGTCTAGATTTACAATATATCATTAATTTAATTTACGTCGGTAATTTAATATATTTTAAATTATTTTTATTAACATTTTTTTGTTAACACATTTCATTCCATCCTGTCCTACTACTATAGGTTACGCCTATCGACATAACTAGCATAGATATATTAAATACATCCCATCAATAGTAAACCTTAAATAATTGCAAGGTTGAGACACATTTTTTGAACAATTGATCTAAATATTCAAGTGGAAGAGGAAAAGAGGATTGAAGAAGTTCTAACTGAAATATTGCTATCAAGAGACAAGGATTGTGAAAAATTTGAAGAAAAGATTGTATCACTGAGGAAAGTTCTTGAAAAGGTATATCATCAACTAAAGTTAAAGTTTGGGAAGAGAATTGAGATCTTGGATTAGATAATAGAAAGCCAAATATCACCACATATCAAAATTAGTCTTGGTTTTACTAATATACAAAAGAATAAGGTGATCGAGTAGCCTATGAAGTTTGTTGTTAAGAATCTAGAAAAGAATGGATTTGAAAGTTCAAAGTCTAAGCATGTTACATAAATTAATGAAAGAGAGATGTTGAATGATGGTTTCATCCATGTGCATAGACAAAATAGAAGATATGGAAGATAAGCTTCAAGAGGAAAAGGATATAATATCAAGTTCAATCATTCTTTTTCTGGCTACTATTTTAATTACAATTATTTTGGTCATAAGGTTGTGAATTGTAGAAAGGATCTACCAATAAGAAATTATTTTTCTAGTAGAAATACATTTGCACCTTTCTATAATTTCAATATTATTTGTCACAAATGCAAAATTGTTTGACATATTGCTAGAAATTGTAGAAGCAATTTTGTGAGTTCTACTTTACCATATACAAAAGGAGATAAGTTAGAGTGTGAGAATAATGAAACAAATAAGTTTTGGAAGAAGAGACCAATGGAGCAAAGGTCAAATAAATCCATGGTGGCTCATACTACATTACATGCTCAAAAGGAGAACTTATGGATCATTGACAGTAGATGCTCAAGTCACATGATTGAATACAAAAGAAAGTTCATGCACTTCAATAATTTTGATGGAGGATTTGTAACCCTTGGTAACAATTCTATTGCTAAGATTACCAGTAAGGTTATTTTGAGTCTTGATAGCGGAAATACAAACAATCATGATGTTTTAAATATGTAGAAGGATTGAAGCACAATCTTTTGAGCATAATTCAAATGTGTGATAAAGGCTAGAAGCTTTCATTTAGTGCTAAAGTTTGTGTAATAAGAAAGATCGTTATTGGTGAGTTAGTTGCTAAAGGAAGTATAACTAATAGTGATGTTTATCATCTCAGTGAGGTAAACAAACATAATTGTTTTGCAATACAAAAAGAAGAGAGTTGTATTTGGCATAGGAGATTGGGACACATCAATTTTGATGATCTTGTGAGGATCAGTTCAAAAGGAATTGTAAGAGACATGCCAAATATCAAGAAGCCTCAGTCTAATAGTTGCAAACCATGTCATGAGGGAAAAAAAACAAGGAACATATTTCCTACTAAGGAACATTATACAACAAATCCATTGGATTTGATTCATATTGATCTATATGGATCAATGAGGACAAAGAGCATACAAGGTGAAAGCTATTTTATGATGCTTATTGATGATTATTCTAGAATGACTTGTATTAATTTTCTAAAATAAATATCAAAAGCATTTGAGAAGTTTCAAACATTTAAGGTTATGGTTGAGAATGAAACCAAAAAAATAAGAAAATGTATGAGATTAGATAGAGGTGAAGAATTCACTTCTGACAGGTATGATGAATTTTGTGAGTTGCATGGGATATAGAGACAATTTTATACTCCTAGAACTCAATAGTACAATGGATTAGTTGAGAGGAAGAACTAGACCATATAGGAGATGGCCAAAATAATGTTAAGTCAAGAAAGGTTGTCAGATATGTATTGGAGAGAAGCAGTTCAGACCACAGTGTATATTTTGAACAAAGATCAAATTAGACAAAAGACTACTAAAACACCATATGAATTGTGGAATGGAAGATTTCCTTCAATTAGAAATCTCAAGATATTTTGAAGAAAGAGCTACATCAAAAGGGATGAAGAAAATTTGGGTAAGATTGATTCTAGATCTAATGAAGGTATTTTTCTTGGTTATTCTATGACAAGTAAGGCATATAGATGCTATAACAAAAGACTAAAAAAGATTATGGAAAGTGTCAATATAAGTATCAAGATGAAACAATACTACCTACTAATTGTAAGAGAGGGGAACCACCACGTGCAAGACCCCAGGTCACAAAGGGTTGAGATGTGAGAGGCTACCCTAACTTACCTCAACTAAGTGTAATGTTAGGAAATGCAAGGTGAGAGTAACGAGGATAGTGAGGCCTCTCAATCACTCTGCAGGCCCAAAATGTAGGAAGGGGATAGGTGAGCTAGTTTTTAGGTCTAACACTATGCCTCAGGAAGCTCTCTATCCGAGGACGAAAGTGCAGTCTCTGGATGTCAGCGTGGCGCATTGGTGTCTCAAAAGTGCACTGGAATTCGTACAACCAGACAATAGTGAAGACGAGGTCAAACCAATGAAAGTAGCTAACGACCTAGTGGACTAGCTAACGGGCTAGAATGATGTGATTAAGTAAATGAAATAATCTCTAATATTATAAAGCAAATATGCAAGAGTGAAAAGAGTAAGGAGGATCTCACCAAGGAATTCGTTCGCCAGCTGATCCCTCGAGAAGTACATACTCCTACACACAGAAAGAGAGGAGAATGTAGGGTGGCTGTATAGGGGTCTGCCTCAGTTAGACCCTCATTTAGGTGTTCCCACCTCCATGGATAGCCAAGGAAATGAGATAAAGGAAATAAAGTAGTAAAGAGAAAAGAAGCACTGCAAAATAGTGTTATGCTACTCAACCAAGTGATAGAGGAGAGGAGAGGGAAGCTTACCACCTCCACCAAGAGCACTCAAGGCTGCTTGGGGGAGAATATGAGAGTACTCAAGCCTCTGCTACAATGATGTGGTCCCAAGCTTATTCTACCGATGTGATGGAGCGTTGCTTTGGCTGTAATGGAATTCAAAAATGTTGCTTGAAGTGGATGCAAAAGAGTGTGTTGAAGCTTGTGGAGTGATCTCAATGCTTGGAAGAAGATCCAAATGCTTTTTGAAGGGATGAATTTGAAGAAGAGATGAAGAGAAATGACCATATTTGGGTTGGTCAGCTGAAGGGGGTGTTACAACTTCAGTCCCAATGAAAAGTGTAACGCCTCTGTAGGTTCAGCCGCAAAAATCTATTAGGGACATAAGCACGCCACACATACATCTGTGCACCGTGCAGGTGTCCCTAAAATAAATGACTCCACTGATGCTCAAATCAAGTTCCAAGTGGGGTGGCAATGGCTTAGGTGGAATTAAGCCCCACTCAGAACTCTTTTCTAAGGTGGATAAAGGAAAAAGGGGATTTGCACATGGGGTGCAAATTAACTCTTATACATTTCCCCCATTTTAGCGAGCACAAATATTGATGAGTTCTCAATAAAGTAGATCAAGGAAAGGTAGGGTTAGAAATCATACCTAGGCCATCGATGAAGTAGGCCCGAGTGATCTACTTGAACTTTGAAGGTGTAAGGAAGCAAGGTCTCCATAGTTGCACCGAGAACTATGAAGTTGGAAGAAACAAAGCATCTTCACGAGACTGGGACTGCGAGGAGGAAACCCCCAAGATCTCTCGCATGAAGGAAGCCTTGTGAAGTAAGTGCCTTACAGGCTCATAGACCTGCAAGGAAGGTATCCCCCAAAACTCTAGCTTGGAGGAAACCCCAAGGAAGTGGACTCCACAGAGTCAAGAAGTGGCCAAGTAGGCAAGTAAGTGGACAGTCACGTAGACCATTGGTGATTCGTAAGTCTTTCAAAGGGGTCCCTCAAGAACCCTTCAAAAGGAGAGGTGTCCACTGAAGGGATGTGTTGTTTGAAAGGTGAGGAGTCTAGTTAAGGCTTCCCCAAGCTAGAGCGAAGATACTCATGAGGTCTAGTTGGGCTGCCCCCAAGCTAGATGTGAAAGAGGAATGGAATAGGTTTAGTCAGACTTCCCTCAGGCTAGATGTGAAAGAATACATTTGAGGTAATGAATTTCAAAGAAGGGTCCCTTGGGAACCTGTCATGAAGAAAAGGGGGGTCCACTCAAGGGACACATAGTTTGAAAAATAGTGTTCTTCTTTTCTCAGAGCGATCCATCATCAAGGAATCCTTTCAAAAGATGTTCACTTCATCAAGGAATTCAAAAGGAAGGATATTCCCCCATGCGAGGGGAAGATTAAATTTGTTCCCACTTCAAAGGAAGGTCTTCAAGTCCTTTCTTTATGAACCCGTGATGAAGGAAACACATTTTGTTAGGGTTCTAAGTTGAGAATGCGATTCTAAGGAAAAGTTTGTGCAGATTTTTGACAAAGATTCATTGAAAATGAATGCATTTTCTAAAAACTGAAGTGTTAAAGAAAGGCGTTGTCACACCTGAAAAGGACAACTCAAGAAAAGAAGAGAAAAAGATAAAGGTAAAGTGAAAGAGAAAAGAACAAACAAAGGGAACAGGCGGATCTGGTTTAGTGGGGTCAGATCTATCTGAGCTCATATAAATAATAGGTAACTACGGTGCAAGGTGAAAGATCATCAATCCCCAACCATATCAAGAAGAATGCACGAGGAGACAAAGTAAAATAAAAAATTGGGTCAACATGGAAGGGAAGCCTAAATTCCCCCAACTCTTTGCATCATCCCCAATTTAATGAAAGTCAAGCACAAACATGGAAGAATGATGATACAAATAGAATAAGGTTTATGACAAAAATCATGCCTATATCCAAGCACCAATAGGTGTGATGAGGGCCATCTAGGCACATATAACACAAGCACGGGGGAACACATTACAAAACATACACACACACAAGATCAAGAAAGATGGGGCCTCCTCCTAACATTGACCAGCCAAGAGGTCATTTGCTTCCCAATCTAAATCCTTATAAGGGGAAGGAGGGTGAGCTTACAATGGTGGGATGTTAAGAGGAGGAGCATCCAACCCTCCCGCAACAAGGGCTAAGGAAGAGGGCCCCTCGAGGTCCTCTTCACCAAGGTCCTCTTCACCAAGCTCTTGTGGAGTCAAGGTTAGCAATTTCATGAAGATCACCAACAAGGCTGGGACCTCATCCATGGAATTAAACATGCACCCCATAGGAGCACTATGCCTAATTTCAACAAACAGGACATACTGTGCCTGAGGTTCACCACTAAGCTCATTAAATGACTCGGGAGTGGTGACAAACTTAGGAGAGGCCAATAATGGTTCTATTATTAGGACATAACAAGTCAATGTGGGGCCACCATGTGGAGAAGGTGGGGTCCTCCTACATCCTTCGTTGCTGGAGGGACCATCCTCCACCTCTTGTTTCGTTGGAGGAGATGAACTCCCCACGAACGAGGCCAGAAGCATGAAGGAAGAGGAGGAAAGAACTGTGGAAGATACAACCAAGGTATTAACCATATTCATAGTCCTTAGGAAAGGCTAGATATCTAGAACAGACATTAGCAAGGCATCTCCTCTAAAGGAGTGATTAACACCTATACCCATTTAGGGTTAGGTGCTTTTATACTCACAACGGAAGGTGGAAGCAATATAGATCTAGATTGAAAGGAAGTAGAAGGAAGGGAGGAAGAAGACACTACAGGAGGCCCTGAAGCAGGGGTGGCTGTTTCTTCCTCCTTTCTTTGCAAGGTAGCCTGTTCAACCAAGAGAGCCTTT